>JAQGBD010000456.1:0-30151 GCA_034698165.1 Punctoribates punctum | reverse complement strand
ATCCTAACCGGCGCTGTCTCTAAAGGGAAGCGTTCGGTCTGTTCCCCCTATTGATCCTAACCGGCGCTGTCTCTAAAGGGAAGCGTTCGGTCTGTTCCCCCTACCAATCCTAACTGGTGCTGTCTTTAAAAGGAAGCGTTCGGCTCCCTGACCTATGATTGACTTCTGTCGTTCAATATCTCATGAGTTCGATTTACGGGTTATCCCACTGTGCATGGTATCCTTTCCTTATCAGCTTATTTTTAGAATCTCAAAAATAACCGACAGCTCTATGTAGGCTAGAGCTGCCGCAGAATTGACTCTTGACCGCAAGCAGAGTCAAAGCCTTGCTTCAGGAGGGAATCGGGCCTTCCATCAGTCTGCATTAGGCTGGCGCCACGACCCGCTTTATACTCCTGGCCTACAATATTTATCTACAAAATTTATATCAATTAATTAATTAAAATTTAATTACAGAGTTTAAAACTTCAGTTTACACACAAATATCAATTAATTTATTGATTAAAAGGTCGGATAATAGAGCCATTCATTGACTCCTCTCATATCTCTATTCCGGGCCAATTTGAGGAAACCCCCTTCACCCCAACCGGGACCCCAACTGTTTTTGATTATCCAATAGGGGGTATTATTTTGTGTCCCCCATCCGACTATAGTCATGGCGTGAACGGCTTTCCACTGATTAATACCAGTTGTCAACACTCCTCCTCTGAAGTTCAGAATAAATAATTAAACTCCGAATAGAGTAAATGAGCATGCTTACCGATAATGAGCAAAGTCATCTCCGGAGGCGTCTAACATGAAGCCAATGGGTCCGCTAGACATCAGTGTACTCATAATTTCTGCGTCTGAGGCCGGGTTACGACCGGCGGCTCTGCCCAACATTCGATAACCACTTATTCTAGCGTGATATCTGCCTGGCTGGTTTCTACAGCCGAATGCTTTGGCTTGGTAAGGGTATTCGGCTCCATTCTCAAGTCCATTGGCATGCACATAGTCCAGTGCAGTGTTTATATACAGTCCTCCGCAATGAGTGTTCAAACAGTCGACCAATTGTTGCTCAGAGAGACTCACCCTTTGGTTGTGATGAATCAAATACCCGGATTCAACCAAAGC
The DNA here is from genome assembly GCA_034698165.1 of Punctoribates punctum. Classification (NCBI taxonomy): domain Eukaryota; kingdom Metazoa; phylum Arthropoda; class Arachnida; order Sarcoptiformes; family Punctoribatidae; genus Punctoribates; species Punctoribates punctum. The sequence continues at coordinate 29,038 of JAQGBD010000456.1, read as the reverse complement.
TACTGTAGTAAAGGCCCAGCACCTAGTCCGGTCCAAATTTGTTAATTCATTTTTAGGACAAACATTGAATTTTACTTACGATCCACACCCGCCTTGATTTTTAACGGGAGAAACTTTACCATGCTGTCGCCAATCAAAACTAGCGGGAAGGGCTGCATAATCAACAGCTTGCTCAGCATAATTTTGTGATCGGGTTATGTTCTGCTTCAAAGGACTCGGCATTGAGAACGACTGTAAATATTCTTCCGATGTCTAAAATTAAATTTACCAAGTTAATCTGATGGAAAGAACTTATTGAAAAGCTTACCATATCTGCAAAGAGAGAGACCCCCACCTCATGAGTGAGTTCACCCTTTTTGTAGAGTTCGTTATGTTTTTCGATAAACTGAAGTGTTTTCAGAAAATTGAATTTTCTTTGTTCCTCTTCCTCTTGAGATTCATATTTTCGGTTGTGTTCGATCTGAAAATTAACAAGATCAGTAAGAGCTTATTCAAGCATTTGTGGAAATTGTGGAATAATTTACCTTGAACTTATTGAATTGATGGGCAAAGTTTTTGAATCCAAGTTCTACCGCATAGTCTTCAACATTCTTATTGTCTTTTTTGAGCTCATCATAAGAATTGAGTTCTGCATAACTCAACCCCAAAAGGGTTAAGACAACTATGAATTTCATTTTTAATTAGGACTCAACTCTTGGAGAACTCAAAACAATAATAACTTTATGCCTGAAATCTGTTGTTTTTATATAAGATTTTTTGGCAAAACATTTATCTTAAGAACAATACTCAAAAATTTAATCTAATCGCTGAGAATTCAATCTTCTCTAATAAATAAAGTTCAAGGTAATATTCGAAATGTTTTTGTTTTAAAATCTTGATCTGTTCTCTCAACTCTCAAAGCTCCCCTACGATGGAATATCAACAGTGGTGTAAACAGGTAGTAGAGAAAATTAAAAAAAAATAAGCCCTTCCATTATATTATACGAAACCAAAAAATTGAAAAGTTCAGCAATAGGTTGAGTGACAGGTTCTAGGTTATTTGAAGACTATGAAGATTTCAAAAATTGCTCCCATCACTTCACTTAACTATAGAAAATAAATATTTGGAAAGTTTAAGGGCAGACAAAGTGAGACCAACCCATACATCACTCGACACCACTCTGAATGTACTTATAATGTGCCCTGAGCGTTCTTCGAATTGATTAAAAAAAAATTAAAATCACAAGACTAGGACATAGGATATGCATAATAATAATAATATGTACTTTTCATTGCAATAAGTATTCTCAAAGATTATTAAATGAGTAATTAGTTAGACAATCAAAATAAAGTTTAGCATGGTTGAGAAATATTACATTTTAAGTGAAACTGTATAACTGAATCTCTGTGATGGAAATTGTTTGCTTATAATTTTGAATGGCGATGATCTTGCAGATCTTTTAAACTCAAGCGATAGTTAATTAAATTGACGTCAACTTATCTAATGTTTTGTCTCATGACTTGATTGAGAAAATATATCAGAATTTGGTTCAAAGTGGTGTTTGGCAGGTGTTTCACAGCACGTCATTCATATGAACTCTCTTAAGATTTAATGATTGTGAAAAACGCAGGTTCATATTTGAAGTATCCAGCAAAACGGTAATCCAATTTTCACAGATTTAATAAATCTAAAATTCTATGAAATGGGATCAGCAAGCAAATATAATTCGTTTTTCACTTCTATAAATTGATATATTTTGTTTAGTCAGATATTTTACTTGAGGCTAGATGAGTTCAGGAAAACCTTAGCTATTTTTCAGTTTTACTTGGTTTTGATAATTATTGAAATCATATTTTGCAATATATCTGCGAATTCTCATCGAACATATTCTTGAAGATAAAACTTGTTTAACCTTGATTATTGGATATGCCTCGATTTTTAAAAGTGGCTTTTGTTATGAATTCTTTAAACTTGCTAAACCTACTTTTTTGTTACACATGAACTACACCCAGAAGGAAAAATATAGATATTGAAAAGTTTTCAAGATTCGAAAGAATATTTGAAATCCGAAAATTGACTGGATGCTAAGATTTTTAGAATAAGAAAGATAACGATTTTGCAATTAATAATAAGTTTCACAATAATCGATACGGATATTAATGTATTGAATGATTTTGAAGATAACCTTTTGAATAAAAGAAAGTCACAATTGTTTACAGAACTCACATTTGAATCAAGAGTTTCGCGAAAATAATTAAAATAATAATAAAATAAAAAGTAATTGAAAACTGATTTTAAAAATTAAAACAAATATTCATTTAATGAATTCTCTGAATTTCAGTCCAATTGATTGTTGTATTTTTGGCGACAGTGGTGGCTCTCACCTACTCCTCACCCATTGATGGAAGAATCGAAGGAGAGGACTACGGACTGTTGGATAAGCTAAAGGTTGCCGAAAAATACGCAAAACTCATAGAAAAAGAAGGGGTAAAAGCCTGGCATTTCCTCGAATGCATGGGCTATGACTGGGCTCTTCATTGTGTTCAGCAAACCATGGGATGTGTGGCAGCAGCTAGCATACCTGGATGTATTGAGCTCGTCGTTTGCGAGGGCAAGAGCGCTAAAACTTGTGCAAGCCATTTCAAATAATACCAAAAATGTTCTAGTTTAAAATTAATTTATATTTTGTGTATAAAAATTTCAATGTTTTTAAATTAAAAATATTATTCGACTAACTCAGCAAAAGTCAAATTAAAAATATTATTTGAGCATGCAATAAATCAATGTGTAAAAGATTAAAATTTATAAAATTGCCAAGATAAAGTATTTATTATTTGCGTTCAACATTTAAAAAGACCGCAGAACCGGAATAAGCCCTCAAAACCGTGATTTAAATTAAACTTTACTTTCCAAACAAGTTGTTGTAAACACGTTTTCACCAATTACCAAGGTGTTAACTAATGATGAAACTAAATTGACTGGAAAAGCGGTGTTTATAAGATATATAGATGTTCTCATATAGATGTTCTTGTCAAAAATTTCTCAGTTATTCTTATTGTTAGAATTGATCAGTCATTTAGAGAGACTCCACAAGTAAGAGATCAGACAATATCTTTTTTGGCCCTACGGGCAGGACCCTAGGGGTGTATGCCCCAGGGAATCTCGAAAGCCTTTCACTTTTATTATTTGAGCAAGGTACCGTTTACTACCTTTAAATATTTTTGCAAATGTTCATGTACATATAAAACAGACATCGCCAAGCTCATCGACCTCAGGGGGGTATCCTGAGATTTTTCCAATTTTTTTCAGGGGGTATAGCCCGGAGGATTTTTTGCACCTAAAAACCCAATTTTTCGCCTCCGGCGGCCATTTTGTCGGCTTCGCCGACAAAATCTCAGGGGGGGTATTTCCCAAATTTTCGGTCTCAGGGGGGTATTCCGGGCTATACCCCCCTTGGCGATGTCTGCCTTAACTGTAATCTTAAGTAAAGAAAAGAAATTGAAGGACAAAATTCAAGTATAAATCTATTGATAAAATCATTTTTGATTAAAATTCTTTATAAACAGAACTCAGAATCAATTAATTTTGAAAATGAATTAAATATTGTTTTGAAAAAATAAAAAAAAACAATTAAATAAAATGAATCAACAAATGAAAGTAATGTTTTGTCCGCTTAATTATGTCGGGCCTATGAATGCTGCCATAGGAATGGGTGAAGTGCTCAGAGATGCCGGACATCAAGTGGTGTTTGTCATCAAAACTGATTGGAAGGGAAAACTTAAATGTCATGGTTTTCAAGAAGAGATCATTGGAACTAATAATGAAGAAAATAATTCAACCAAAGAGAGCGGATCGGCCGAAGGCAACGCTAAGGAACTCCAATTCATTTTCGGACCCGAAACCAGATTAGAAAAGTTGAAACTTTTCAATAAATATTTTGGTGAAACGGCGACGAAATATATTAAAGAGAACGACCCTTTCCTCCAACAAATTGTTAAACGAGTGAAACCCGATATTATTTTAATCGATGATTATGGTTATATACCTTCTCTAATGGGATCAGGAATTCCCTGGGTTTGGGTTCAGACCTGTAATCCATTGGCTCTTGAAATGGGAATGAATGAGGAAAAACTTCCCCCAATGTTCTTAGGTATGGGCCATACGGTATGGCCTTTGATTTCTTAAAATTTTAAAACTTAAAAATGGTTTTTATTAGGTTTGCCAACAAATGGGGATCCAAATGAGTGGAAGAGAATAAGAGAAGAGATAAATGAATCCATTGATCAGCAAAATTGGAAGCAATTCAATGATTGGGTTGTTTCAAAAGGTTGTCCACCCCTTCCCAAAAACAAAGTGATTGGAATCTCTCCGTATCTCAACGTTTATATGTTTCCGAAAGAACTCGATTACACAGACATCAGACCCTATCCCCCGAACTTCTTTGGATTTGATTGTTTGAAGCGAACGGGTGTTACCGACACTTTTGAAGTGCCTGAAAAGTTAAGAAACAGAAGTGGCAAGCTCATTTACTTGTCAATGGGCTCAATGGGAAGTGGAAACGTCTCTCTTATGAAGAGATTGGTCTCAATTCTATCTCGAAGTCATCACCGATTTATTGTCTCGAAGGGACCTTTTGGTGATCAGTACGAATTACCCGACAATATGTGGGGCGAAAACTATTTGCCACAAATCAAAATACTACCAATAATTGATATGATAATTACCCATGGTGGAAATAATACTATAACCGAAGTTTTTTATTATGGAAAACTGATTCTGGTAATGCCAATGTTCGAAGATCAGTTTGATAACGCTCAGAGACTGGTCGAAAAGGGACTGAGCATTGAGTTGAGTCCATACAACTGCACAGACACCCAATTGATTGAATCCATAGATAAGTTATTCGATGACAAAACAGTGGAACAGAAAATGAAAGCCATTTCCCAACGAATTCAAAGCGAAGAAAACATTTTGAAATTACCACAACTCTTACAAAACCTATTGAAACAAACAAATGAAACATAATTTTGATTTCTGTCAACAAATAAAAGAATTTATTTCGATATTTTTAAAATCATTTTATTCATTGTTTTTAAATTTAGGATAATATATGAGTAACGATAATTTGTTTAATCAGACAAGATTTTAAACTCTTCTGATCAAACAGTTGCTTGATAATTTTTATCTGTTTGACACGAATCATGTGAATCCTTATTATCTGGTTTTGATTTTTTCCCATTTGATAGCATTGATTGAAAGCTAATTAAACAAAACTTCGTTTAATTTCTCTCTGTTTTACATTAATTAATCTCTAAATTTAATCACAATTTCGATAAATTCGTTGAATTATTGGCAGAATATAAACAAAAATTAATTGAATTGAAGTACTCTTCTCTTTATAATAATAATAACTCACAAAAAATTCACTTTTCATTTAAACCTTTTTTATAAAACAATTGAAATTTATTAATTAAATACTAGAAATGACTAAACAAATGACTGTAATGTTTTGTCCGATAAATATGGTGGGACCTATCAATGCCTCGATAGGAATGGGTGAAGTATTAAGAGATAGCGGACATAAAGTAGTGTTTGCCGTCAAAAACGATTGGAGCGGAAAACTCAGTGTTCATGGCTTTCAGGAAGAGATCTTCGGCAAAAAGGACGAACACGAGAACAAGGGATCAGCTGAAAGAAACGCAACAGATTTCGATTATCTCTTCGGTTCTGAGACCAGAATCGAGAAAATGAAACTTTTGAACACAAAACTGGTCGATGAAGAAATCAATGGCATAATAGAAGACGAGCCCTCTCTCCAAGAAATAGTGAAAAGAGTCAAACCCGATGTCATTCTCATTGATAACGTATTCTGGATCCCATCACTTATGGGATCCGGCATTCCCTGGGTATTTGTAATGACCTGCAATCCAATGACATTCGAATGGGCTATAAATGAAGAGAAACTTCCTCCTTCTGGTTTAGGTATGTCCACAACCATAACAATTCTAAATAAAATCGCAATCTTTTAAAGGTTTGCCAACAAAAGGAAATCCGGAGGAATGGAAAGTAATTCGAAAAGAAATTAGTGAATCACTACACGAAGGTTGGGTTAAATACAACACTTGGATCACTTCTTTGGGATATCCATCGCTTCCAGAAAATAAATTGATGGTTAGCTCTCCGTATCTCAACATTTATATGTTTCCCAAAGAACTGGATTACACAGACATAAGACCCTATCCCCCAAATTTCATTCAATTTGATTACTTCAAAAGGACGGGAGTGGACGAGACTTTCCAAATCCCTGATGAGTTGAAAAATAGAAGCGGAAAATTGGTTTATCTATCGATGGGTTCAATGGGTTCCGGAAATGTGGAACTCATGAAAAGATTGGTCTCTATTTTGTCGAAGTCTAAGCACAGATTCATTGTCTCGAAGGGACCTTTTGGTGATCAGTACCAATTACCCGATAATATGTGGGGTCAGAACTATTTGCCACAACTGAAAGTTCTGTCAGCAATCGATATGATAATAACCCATGGTGGAAATAATACACTCACTGAAACGCTTTATTACGGAAAACGGTTCTTAGTTATGCCCCTATTTTTCGATCAGTTCGATAACTCCCAGCGAGTCGTGGAAAAGGGTCTCAGCATTCAATTAAATCCGTTTGAGTGCACTCCCAATGAGTTGATTGAGTCGATCGACAAAATATTGGGCGACAGAGAACTCGAACTCAAAATCATTTCAATTTCGAAACAAATACAAAGCGAACAAAATATTCTTAAATTACCTGAAATTCTTCAAAATGTAGTGAAAGAAAACAAAAATTAATTAATAATTTGAAAACTAGTTTCACTCAATTTTGATCAAGCAACCTTTTGTTTGATTGAAAATAACCATTAATCAAAATGAGTGCGAAAATCTGAATAAAAGTTAATTGATTTTAATTTTAATTTTGCTAGTTCAATAATTTCAACCCGTTGTCCACGTTTGTCAGATTGAAAATAAGTGAATCAATTTTTCCTCGATGATCTGATAAATAAATTTTAAAATTAAAATGATGGCTAGATTATAATCTAGATTATATCTATGTTAAGTTTGGTAAATATAAAGTTTATTGCTTTTAATAAAGTAATTAAATTTTGTCCAATAAGTGAAGTGTTATCTGTTTGTCACCGAAAGCACCGAAAGTTTAAATTAGTTTCGAGAAAACGAAAGTCAAAAGCAATTAAAATATCGATTAGAAGTCAAATCAATTATGAAGTGATTCTAGAAATCTCTTAACCAAACCTTTCTTTTTAAGTCAAACAACAAATGCCACGAAATTAGCATTAATTGTGATTTTGAAAAATTGATTTCGTCTATTATCTAGCAATGAATAGCAATGAACTGGGTCAATCAGATGCCTAACAGGCGAACGACCGTCAAGTGATTCGAAAGAGAATACGAACTGATAGGGAGGAAATGTCCCCAATTTTTCATTTTCATAGAGCACTTTATAAGTTCACAGTTTGAAACCTGTCTTTAGTTTACTATTATTTGGCATCACTTTGAAGACAGACTTCGAAAAAAGCGTTTGATTGAAGTGATTCCAAGCGATCCCTCTTTCCCTTAAATACTTGTTAACAATGAATCAAAATTTGATTCTTTTTCTGCTTTTCATATCATTTGGTAAGAATTTGTTCATTTAAATGATTAAAATTGAAATAAGCTTGGTCTTTTAGTCTATATGTGCACATCTGCGCCAAAGAATAAGACAAAATGTGATATAAAAGTGATGGACAGATGCGGTGCAACTATTTTTGTCTTTGGAAAGCGATCGGTATATTTGCCGGTAAATGAGGCAGAAATGGTTCCCCACTGCAGGTGAGTATTCCATATGTTTTTGCTTGATACTAATTCTTCGCTTTACTCTGAGTTTGTTTTCAAAACTTTGAAAAAATGTATTGAAAAGTCTTTTAATTGATATTTTGATTGTCATTTGAAAAGAGAGGAATTCGATGCCGAAGATTGTGTGAAAAACTACGCCCGAAAATGTTTGGCACCATTTCCTCGACAAGTCATAGGAGTTCTACTTTTAGGTAAGAAATTAAACAGAGTTTAGATTTGGATCCATTGACCTTCAATTGGGAACTGCAGGCGCTTCACAAGTCATTCACAGTCGATGCAAACCAGACGGTGTCAAAGGTATTCCTTTTCTTATTTAGGACTGACTTTCAATTAAATTCAATTTATATTTAGTTTTTTAATCAAAACATTTTCTATTTTTAAGAATATTTATCGCATAAAAAATGCATCGAAACCACAATCACTGATCTGCACGACTGTATGGATCAGTTGGTCTTAGGACTGGATGCTATTGCAAAGGCACCGGCAGATGATCGAATCCCAATGGCGTGCTGTGCTTTTGGTCGGTACCAACACTGCTCTATTCAACCCATCAAAAAGAAATGTAGTGACGATTCCAAAGCAATCGATTATATCGGAGTCAAAATGATTAAAGGTTTGCATTTTTATTACCGATTCTTATCTAATGTATTGATTGTTTGCAGGGTATGCCAGTGAAGTGCTGGACTTGGCCTGTCAGGGCTTCGAGTGGGGCGGCGACAAGTGTAACAAAATTAAAGTACCCGACGGAGGAATAGTATACAGAGAGGGAAAACTGGTTAACACCCGAAACAATACCAAGAAAGGCAAATCGTACTCAATTTTACCCCCTTTTATCAACATCTTTACCAAACTCTAATCATATATCAATAATATTCACAATTTTCATAGAATTTATTTTTATTTTTGTGTGAAATACATGAATGGATTGAATCAATATTTGAAAGTATTTGAAAAAACTAAGAAAAACAAAACAATAAAAAACAGGTCATTAGACAGGAATATGTAGGAACTCATTAAAAAGTGTGTAAAGCCGTAAAGCCTTTTCTCAGTTTTCTCAATCAATATTTTCTTTTTGTAAATAAATATTTATTGAAATAAAAATTTAATTGAAATTTGTTTGCATTTAATTTATTTGTTTAATAATTTACTGCATTTTTCACTAAATAATAGAAAAATTAATGTATTTCTCGTTATTCTTATTAAGTGTTACGGAAGTGAAGTTCATTTCTGTCAATATTTGTATACATTTTCTAATTTACTTTCAATAAATCAAACAGTATTTTAGATGAAACACCCGGTGCTATGTTATGCTCTCATTATAATAATTCTTACGAAGAATTTATTCTTTTGCTATAATTTTAGTAATGTTTTTGAGTTGAATGTTATTATCGGAAACAAATTGTTTGAATAATAAAGTATAGGTATAGATGAAGACAACCGCGTGAGCCATAAAGTCTTTGTTTAGATTAACCAAACCTAACAAGGTAAAGTTGGCAGTATTCGCCAAAAGACCCGGAATCATTAGCTGCAACTAAATATGCAAATATTAAATTATTGAGATTAGCATGGTTCAAATTGTAAACTCAAACCTCTTCGTAGTAAACGGCTGTTCTGTCCTCTGGTTTAGTCGATAAAACATATTCATAGAGAAGGCCTTTAGTGTTGGCCGAGTTGTCCGTCACATCTGATGTCTGTTTTATTGTGTAAAACAAGGAGAACAGCATAAGTCCGATGAAGGTTATTGTGAGGACTACTTCTTGTACAGTCCTGTCAGCATGGTCACTAAACAGAGCAATACATTCTTCCACTTCTGTGATTACACCGAAGAATAATAAAACAAAATAACCAAAAATGAAAACATTGAAAATCTCGTCTATCTTTTTGACTGCATTAAGATTGTCTCTGTACCTGCACAATTGTACAATAGGTAATAGTTAGAACATTTATCGACATTTGAAAAGGATTACCAGCTTTTGATGATTTCTAATTGTCTTATGTCTGGTTTGGATTGTCTTTTCTTAAGAGTCTGAACGTAGAAGTTTAAGTGCTCGAACTTGAATTTCATAATCCAGCAGAAGGCTATGTAAATGACCATGACAAACAACACCACATATAGAGAATACAAAGCAATGAAACTGAATATTCTGTCCGTCCATTCAGTTTCCGAATCGGTATTGAAAGCGACGACTATAACGACAGCGATATAGGAGAGGCATAATATGAAGAGCGACACAACAAATAGGGTAAGAAAAGTGAGTCTCATTTTATATTTGATTTTGAAATGTTTGTAATGCATGATAATAGTCTGGTCCAATTCAGGAGTTCTGTCCAATTCGAATATCAGTCGTCTCAATGGCTTTCTATAAAACCACATCAAATCGAGAGCCACAACACCCGACAGACTATACAGTAATGTGAATACTTCATCCCATAAATGTTCTGTGAAAGTACCCTGGTCAAATATATGGTAAGACACTCGGACCATCCAGAAACCACAAATCAGATGTACCAGAGTTACGATGAAAAATGAATATATCTTAAAAATATTTAAACTAAATTAAGAATAGAAATAAATTTCGGAAATTATTCACATTAATGAGCCCATAAAAGCTGAGAATTCTGATGAGCTTATCAGGGTCCTTTAGACAGAAGCCAATGGGAGCACCCGTCAAAACGAAAGGATACAGTACTCGCCTCAAAATGTGATAATAATTGAATTCATTTTCGACATCTTTATAATTGATTTCAGTTCTGGCCTCTGAAATGGTGTCGTTATCCCCGTCTTCAAAATGCTTAACCGACACCTTTTCAGGTATGTCCTCAACTGATAAGAAATGTCGTTTAACTTTCTTATCCATTGATTCCAACAAAAATTCAAAGAATTTCAAAATGAATTCAATTTATTTGAAGTGAAAATATATATAATATATGAAAATATATATTTATATTTACAATAAATGCTTTCGATTATTGTTTTGACGATTTTATCAACGATTGAGAAAACAATCAAACCTTAGATAACAAGTTATCAACGAATGAACGTTAAATAAATATTTGAAATATAAATAGGAGTGAAGTCAATTCAAGTGCTAATCATTAGTAACCGAAACAATCAAATGGTTTCATAATTTCTCAATTGTTTGACTAATTTTAGGGCCAACACAATGAGAATGACCTGAATTATGCAAATCACTATAGAAATCGGGATTAAGCGATACTGATATTTACGAGTTATGCCGTCCACACAACCTCTCGATTGGCTTAACTTAATGGGTGTACATCGGGACCAACTTTTCTTAGAGTGACAACAGGAGTAGGGATATAAAGGATCGTATTTATCGAACCGTTCATTAATATCCCAGTCTTTGAAGCCATGAGCGCCACAACATCTCAGAGTATATTGAAGAGTATCGATAGCCGTCGTGTTATCAGACCACTCATAGTCTTTGATGGCTCGGGTGATCAGCTTCTCTGCAGATTCTTCCAATTGGTGGCTAAATCTAACGGCCAGACCGATGGTTATCAACTGAATCAGTAATAAGAGAACATTTATTATACAAAAAGCGTAGAGAAGCCGGTAATCAGTGGACACCGAACCACAGTTGGCGAAGACCGCCACCATCACAATAATAGCGCCAACAACTATGAAAATGGCTACCGTTGAATTAGGCACCCGCTTGATCACCATTTCCATGCCTTCCCCTATAAATAACTTGAAGTTTGTTTTGAGTAAAGTCCCGATCAAAACAAGAGCTAAACCGCAGAGAATCCAAATCGCATTGAATATCAAAAACATAAACTTTAAAAACGAATAATCATTTGATTTGGAATTCATTTTCATTTTAGAAGTGCTGTTAATCAAGATTTTCGTTCAAATAAATGATTGAATTTCTGAAAATTACTCAAAACTGATGAAAAGCCAATTCTGAAAATGTTTTCAACGCAAAGGAAGAGGTGATTACGTCCCACTCTTTCATCAGTAACTGTTCCTAACGATAATGAGAGGAAATCCTCGAAAATTGGAAATTCAACAAAAAAGATAAATTCAATGAACTCGTCTTGTTTTTAGAGATGTTTTTATTTCTGGTATAAAATTATAAACAAAACAAATTTAATTTTAATTTTACTGACAATTAATTAACTTATTCTTTGGGAAAGTTATTCATTTGAATCCCTTATGAGTTGAGTCAGAAATTAAATAACTTTTTGCTAAAAGATTCTGTTTTTTACTGAAAACAAAAATTGATTAAAAAACTCAATTAGTTGTCGATAATTGAAATATTTTGGAAAATTTTAAATCAAATTATTCTGTTCTCAAACCTCTGAAGAGAGTTATTCCACCCATAACTGCAACACCAATAGAAAGCCATAAATAGGTCTGATTTGACGCAAACAACTTCGATAACAAAGAGTTTGAGGTCTGGATATCTAATTTTGTGCCGCAATCGACACAATCGCTGCAAATTTGATAAAAAATGCATAAATGAGCGGAAATTGAGACCAAAGGATGACTCACTAATTGATTACCGATTTCTCGATAATAAGTCTCTGCAATGAACTCAAATCCGAAAGACTGGACAAAAATTCAGTCAAAAGCACTCTATGTGTGCGCTTAGGAGAGGAATAAATACAAAATTGAGACAAATTATAATGAATAGAATTTGGAATAACTTATCCCGGATAAGCATTAAAATAGCTTGATCACTAAGGATATCTATTTTAAAGCCAGGGTTAGAAATAATTGACACAAATAGTTATTTACCATTTCCTTAAGATCAGAGCCAAACGAGAGTTCTTTGAGTCGTTGGGAGACATCTTTGGCCACATTAGTGGTCTCTTTGTGTAAATCAAACACTTTTTGAGAGATTTTATGACTCTTTGATTGTTTCGCTTCTTCTAAATAGAGGTTTATTTCGGAAACTTTGTAAAAATTAAAGAAAAGATTTAACAAAAATCAGATTAAAGTTAAGTTAAAATTACTGTTATTTTGCATAAACTCGAGTTTGATATTCAAGTCATCCAATTGTTCAGACATTTTGAATGAGTTATATATTTGACAATCAATTGGAATGAATTAAAATTGAGTGAAAAACAAATGCATTAACAGAAGAGATGTCATCAGATTGTTATTCATGCGATATATCTGTCATTAGTTTTGATTAAAACAATTGTTTATTAGATTATTATCTCAACTGATGATTATGTCTATAATCTGATGACTTTTCAATTAAATTAAAACGAATCAGAATTTCAAAGTTATTAATAAAGGCTTAAAAACAGAGAATTACTCTCAAATAGAAAGACTGGTATCGGATAAGAGTCTAATGGTTTTGCTGAATAACTTGGAGTCGTTTGTTAGGTCTGTCCAGAACTGGTTGGCAGAGACGACACAACCATTCCTCGGCATTGATGTCAAGTTTTCCGCAACTGATATGAATAGCATTAGAGCCGCAGCCATCGCAAGAGAGGAGTTCCCATTCTTTCTCTCCATTGAAGTCTCTTTTGATTGAAAGACAGTCTTCTGCGGAGCACTCGAACTGTTTTTTGAACATTTGTGCGAATGTTTCCCCCTTTTCCCAACTGGCGTCGCGGGCCGGGACGTGCACTCCATAAGTCTTCATTTCGTGAACAAATGTTGTCTTATCGTTGCATTTGGGGCACTTGAAGTGGTATTTCCCCGAATGATAGGCCTGTTTGATGACACACTCCCTGTGCAGCCAATTGGAGCAACAGGGAGTAAAGAGGGTCGAAGGGGTCGGCTTTTTCACGATATCATCTCTGCATATAATGCAGACCTCTTCAGCCATTTTAGTGCTGACGCGACCCGTCTTTTGAATGGGTCGGTGTTGAGAGCAATACGAAGGATAAGACTTCTCCTCGTTATGGAAGTCATGAAACGAATTGTTAACCAAACCACAGGTTAAATGAAATTTGATTCGACACTCGTCTACCGAACACCCGATGACGGCTCCCTTTTCTCGACAGTAACTGCAAAAGAGTTTACCCCCTCTTCGGACCTCTTTGTTGATGTCTTTGGGGAGAAAGCCTTTAAATCCCTCATTGAAGCGTCCATTTTGGTCGAGAGCGGGACTGAACAGAATGCAGTAGTAATGGGCACTTATCCCCTCTTTGGTCATCATTTTTCCCAACCAATACTTATTCTTCAGAGAAGACTTGCAGAAGACACAGACCGGTCCTCAAATCAAAACAATCGTTAAACAAATGGAGACCTAACGGAGGACTTACTTATCCCTTCTTGTTCTTCACTTCCCAGATCATCATTTTCACTGACAGTCTCTTGTTTTCGTTTCCCAGACTTACGACTCATTTCATGTCAAAAGTGGTGATCCACTCAATAATTGTCTAAAAATATGGCAAAATTGAGGAAACAATTGAAGAATAAAAGTGAAGTGTTTTGGCGCTAAACCGGAGAATAACTGAAAACAGAAATCAGAGAAAAGTGAGCTCTCATTGGATTCAAACCATTGAACACACCTTTCGTTGTGTACTCAGTGACAGACATCCAATCAATTGATAAGAAATAGTTTAAGCGCTCAACCATTCATTCAACCAAATTATTGGCGCAAAACTTGAAATGTTTGGCAGAAGTGACAGTAGATTTAGCATGCACAAATAGCACAAATAGCACAAATGTTTTAGACACATATTTTTGTTGTCATTTATTAAATATTTTATTTAAAATTATAATCACTTAAAGTATAGGATATATAAACAAAAACTATTATTTGACTTAAATTCAAAATATATCACTAATTGTATAAATAAATAGGTTTTATTGAAGTCTACTTACAATAGGAAATATACGGTAATATAAAGTTATAATTTATAACTTATCAAGCTCATAGTTTAGAACTTCATCACAGCTCTATCAGTGATCAGTTGCTTTTGTTTTAGTTTTCTGTTCCTAAGGTGAATCAGAAAATGGATGGCAATCATAATTACCAAACAGGAAATGGCACAGAAAAGAGAGGCCACTATCAGAGACAAGGGGTAGGTCTCGATATAGTTGGCGATCGCCAGCGGAACGAATACACTGCCCAGAGTTCCGCTCATATTCAGGATTCCACAGACCTGTCCTCAAAAATAAAAACATTAGAAAAGAAGGTTTGGATCAATTGGTTTGACTGACCATTGAGTTCATTGGTATAACGCTTTCCATAAGCGAATAGAGGGACGCGATAATAGAGGACAAACCCACTCCTAACAAATTGTTCAAACTTATTGTTAATATTGAGTTAAAGTCCTTTATTTGGTAAACTATACCCAACAGACAGAATCCGACCCAAAGCATGACCAGAGAGGTGTTGGAAAAGATCATAAGAATGACCAGAGATATCACTATTACAATCAAATTCATGTATAACATAGTGAAGTGTCGGAGTTTGATGGCCAACACAATACTTATGGCTTTCCCGATTACATTCGATAAGTTGAATATCGATGTGAGGAACGCACCGCGAGATTTGCTTAAGTGGAGGTCAATGTTGGCCGAGAATGAGGCCAAATATGTGACCACAACTTCTTCGAAGAAGAATAAGTAGAAAACTGAACACAAGATTATTATCGAATACGTGAATAGCTTTGGATGTGATGTTTTGGTCTCTTGTTCTTCGGGTTTATCGTTAATCGGTTGGGAGAGACGTCTTTCGATTGTCGATACAATAGTGTCCTCCGATGAAGCGGTGGTCATATCGGCTGACTTTGACTTTCGCAATGTATATAAATATTGGAGGAAAACCATAATTGCGCTCAAAATAATCATCAGTCCATTTATCATATATGGGATGTAAATGTATGTCTTGATCTCTGTCTCCTCTCCAGTGCTGGAGTCGGTCCCATTTGACAGATCACTCGATTCTGTCATCAGAATAGGAGTAGTGGTCAATGAGTCATCTAGATCATCTATTTCTGGGGTTAAAAATGGTTCCACAATAATAGGCCCCAAAATATAGCCGAGCCCTCTAAAGAATTGGAGTGCCTGCATGTATGGGGGACAAGCCTCTCCCCAAATTTCGAGGATCCAAGACTCACAACCATTGATAGCGGCGCCAGAGGTCACACCAATAATGAAGTGGAGGGCAGTAAACAAAACGAATTCTTGAATTCGAGTGACAAATGAGACGGTTATTCCAAGGATCACCACAAGTGATGCCAAACCAATTTGTTTAGGAACCCATTTGAATAGAAACCCACCTTTAGATGGAAAAGAAGGGAATGACTTAACTCTATTCGTGACATTCGAAGCTATTTTCAAATGACTTGCGATTCGTTTCAGTTTTAATTCAATAACTAATAAATGATTAATTCTGAGCCAAATCTCACTTCCCTTGTATTGAAAAGAGGGTAAAACTGTAAAGAATAGGTGCGACCACTTCAGCCCTTCAGCACATGACCGGAGCATATCGGGCGCCGTTTTCAGCTTCACTTCTTTGTCTCATTTGTTTTCAAAATTAAAGTATTTTCACTATTTTTTACTTACTATAAGATCTTTAAAGGATTTGAGAAAAACTTTTGCAATTTATTATAGACCGACGATTGAGGCCTATATGAAAATTACATAGATCATAAATTCGAATTCATTCTTTCAGATTTAATTAAATCACAAAAGAGTTAATTTGGATGAAATTTAGGCCCCTTTCCTCAGTCAGTACTTTACATTATTTCACTTGACTTTTAAATCTGTTTTTGTCTCAACTCGTTATACAAATGCATATCAAAACTTAATTGCAAATGACTTTTTAATTGAACATGGTTATTTTAACTATTTTGCCTATTGATTAGTATGTGAGGGGAGTTCTTACTTGAGATGGCGCCCACACAGACTCCAATGCTGGTCACTGAGAAGACAATTGACATCTGAGACTGGGACACATCCAAGTGATGCTTCAGGTCGAGGATCGTTGGGCCGAAAATGCCGAACCGGATCGCCTGCCATAAGAAAAGCATTTAGAATAAAGTGTTTGAAACACGGATTGAAAAAACTGATGAAAAACTAATAAAAAACTAACCAGCTGAAGGAAAAGAAAATAGATAACGACAGTCGTGACCAGTCTCTCGCGTAAGCTCTCCATGATCATCAATTACAGTCCAATAAGACCAATCGGTATGCATACCACGGTTACAAAATAGCAAGATATTTAAATACTTCTTCTAAAGAAAAAAATTAATTTTTCTAGTTGCTTTAAATCACTAGCTGTTAGGCAGTAGCTCTTAATTGAAAAAGTGAGGACTGTCTCAGCTTTTTATAAGAATTTACTCGTTTATGGTTTCCATTTACGTATGTATTCCTAATAAATATATCTCTGAACTACTTTTCATTTTAGATAACAATGAGTTCGAATTTTTCTCTATTTTTTATGAATGAAATAATCAGCAAAAAAGCTTTTGTCTGAAATCATTTCCTTGGAAAACAAATTCTCAATTACTATAGAGAAACGCAAAAATGTCGGTTCTGTCCGGATTAAAGTAGACCATTGACTACAACTAATCCTATCATTCATAAAATTCATAAAACATTTATAACAATTAATACCTTTACTACTATAATACTATGAGTAGTATTTTTTTGTTCACTGATAGTAACTTTCCATCACATGAAAAACAATTGACTCTTCTCTAAATCCTCTTCTAATAAGTTGTCAATACTCTTGCTCAACATTTTCATTGAGTAAAGTTCAAGTCAATTGATTTACGTTAATTCCAAAACTAATCCCGAATAAAAATTGAATGATTTTATTGATTTGTTGCGTATATTCTATGGCATACAACTATAGGTTCTTTAATTTTCATTAAATATCTTCAATACTTTATAGGAAAACTTTGACTCAAAACTCAAAACCTTTGCGATAATTTTGCCCAACGATTGACTCCAATTACGGAATCCTAGGAGGAAATGGTTTGGAGGGCTTCTCAATTGCAAAATAAAGATTATTTGCCAAATAATGCGAATGAATACTCAAAATTCTAATATTAAATTTTTGTTTATAAATAATTAATCAATTAATCAAAATTTCTGATTAAAAAAATATACATATTCTGAGTCAAAATGTTTTGAGACCAGAGACTGAAATTATGTGTTCCTAAACACTCCTAAACAGTCTTAAACACTATCTTGAATGAAGTCTTGACTCAATTTAAATCATATTTTCCAGAATTGAGACAAATGTTGTCTTTAATCAAATGCTCCACAAATCGGAACAATTTGTTTACTTTATTCGATGTTTTATTGCATAAACAAATTTGAATCGAGGTTAAACTAAAATACTAATCAACAATGAAGTGGATATTTAATGCAAACTTTGATTAATTAATATGAAATCTGAAGAAAAATTCACATTTTTTTCTGTAGAACTGATTAATGGGGGAAACAATTAGCGCCGCATTTGTTTGATTTAAATGAAAAATCAATCAATTTGTGCGAAAGGACATTAGATTTAATAAATGAGCATACTCATTCTGCTCTTTCGATTTATTGCTGAAGAATTTCCTTTTTTCCGATAAATAATTTCATTCAGATCTCAAGTAAGTTAAATATAATTTAATAATCATTCGAATGAATTAAATCTTAGTTTCTTTCAATAAAATTAATTTTATCGAAAAATATTTCAAAATTATTCAAATTTAAGCGATTAGTTCTGATGGATGACTCAAAATACAGAATTAGTTTTCAATATTTTTTGAAATATTGTTCAAAATGCAAATATTTGTTAAATAAATGAAAGATAATTAAAGTCCGGGAACTACTCAAGAACAAAAGAAGCGAATCGTTTGAAATTGCTTGATAACATTGAAATTTGTTGTTTCTTATGAACTGCAAAGCTAAAGACCTGATAGATCCTTGGGAATTCCTTGATTTACAATGATTTAAGACGTTTTTATTTTATTTTTCATTTTAATTGTGAACAAATAATTGCGAAATCATTTTCATGTGATTTATTCGTTAATTATTTTTGCGTCAGTTTATTGACAGATAAATAAAAATTCTCAACTTTTGGCGATTAGTTCACTGAAAACAACAAAACACTTGTAATTAGTCATCAAATTTCAAAATCAGAATTTTATTTACAATTGTTTTTAAATATTGTTTGAATATAATTATAAAATTATCTCAATTATTAACGTCAGTTAAAACCAGAATATTCTAGCAATAGGTGTACTGTTGCCAACCAAAAGAAAGCCAAATCCTTTTCAGGGTCAAATTTGTTTTATCACTAAAGGTGAAAATTTATAGACTTCCAGACAATTAAGTAATTTGATTAATAAAAATAGGGATTATTTTATTGAACTTTAGATTGAAATCAGAGATTCGTTGTCTGATTGTTGGATAACCACTATTTTTATGGTTATTATTACCAATTATTCTGTAGTTAATGTAATTATCTGTCATAAGACAAACTGAACGCGTTTTCAATAAAATCATTACTTAACGCATAGACACAACATGTGAACGGATAAAACAATTATGACTTTCCATTGGAAAACCATTTTTATTGAATTGACGTCAAATTCTTTTCAATATTATTAGCCCTCATATCAGTTGCAGTTATATAAGTTTTACATTTGTCACCAGATATAAAAGAATGCTTGCTCAATTCGAGGAATAACAGACATATCAAATTATAGACAACAGAGAACTGCCCCTCTCAGACTAATTTAAAGATCAACAACCATTTTGTATCTGGTTCAAATACTTTGAAACAACAGCTCAAACATTGATATTGATATTCAAATGAAAATTTGAGACTATTTTATAAACTTTTTTTTATCCCATTTGAAAATTTTTAACCTAAACGCTTAGAGCTGTGATTTTCAATAATTAAGTTCAGAATAATTATAACTGAAATAAACTATTTGAAATTCAAGCTAATTATAATGTTGGAGCAAGGTTATTTTTACAACTCATTTGAAATTTTGAATAGTGTTTTATTAATTGAAACGAATGATTAAAAGCAATTGAATTATTTGTTGATTAAAGTATTGGTTATCTTCAGTCCAGAGATTAGTTATATAGAAAACAATACCTCAAAAGGCTTATCAAAGTTCTCATTAAAACCAAATAAATATAATAAATAAAATGCTTAGTAAAGAGAACAACAAAAAATAAAGTATCCTGATAATTAATATTTAACAAATTGTTCCGTCTCATGATAAGCAAAAATTATTTGAAAATTAAATTCATAAACTTTGATGGCTTAACATTTTGAATGCCTTTCACTACAGTCCTTATATCGGTTCCAAAAATGTGTAACTTATTGGCGTATAATATAATAAAGTGTTTACATTTCATTAAGAGATGTTCAAAACCGAGCCAAACATTTAGACCAATTTGGGGGCTCTTCATATCTATTAGTTAAGTCTTGAAAAAGAAGACCCCCATTGATCCCTAACCCAAGCCATGAGCCAACCCCTGACCATCACTGTTGTGCTGCAAAGCATTTGTAATTCGAAACCTTATGTTAATTATTTAAGTTTAGTCACAGAATAATAAAGAAATATCAAAGACTTAAAATCAGTCAAAAGGACTAAACAATTGAAGGCCTTATCTCTTGTCTCACGTTTTACTTCACAGAAGACATTCAAAATGAGTGACAAAAATACTCAAATCAAAGAATTGTTCCACAATTCGGACATCATTTCAATTAAAGTCGAACTCAATCAAAGACGAGGAAAAGAAGGGGAGAATCGTCGACAACAACGACTCCAACAACACAAAGACAATGATCTCAATCATCGGATCAATAAGAAGATCATTGAGTCCTATCGTCAGACCATTGAAAGACTGAACAAAACCAAAGACTCCTCCGATTCGTTTGAATTGAGTAAAGAAGAGAAGCTAAAAATCGTTAGAAGTCTATCAGAGAGTCCGAAGAAATGACTTCCAATTAATTCTCATTTTAATCAAAAACAAACCAAAAATTTACTCTTTTTTTTAATCACGAAATTACCAAAAAATTACAAAAAAAATCGTTTTATTTTTAAATACATTTATTTTTAATACATTTGTTAAATAAATCTTTTGATAAATAATTACTGTTTTCTCATATAATTTGACTCAAAATAAATATTTGTCTAAAATAAGGAATAATTTGATTAAATCTATTATTTATCGCAAATGAGAAGAAGTATTGCGTGACTCATATCAACGATTAGATGGCAATCGATTCCACAGATTTCCGACAATTCATTCAATATTTGTTCATAAATTGAGACATCGATTATCACAGGAATGGAGGCAATGATGGCGGCGCTGATCAGCATTTTATTGGAACCGATTTTTTCCATTTCAAGCTCTTCGTCGGTGGTGTTGATGTCGAGTAACAATCTTTTAACCATTATTTTGAAGGCATTCCTCGCGATTACATTACGACAGATGTAATACAAGTCAAGCAAATGAGTGGCAACCGATCGAAACGATGGCAGACATGAATCAAATCCAAAGCTATTGAACTTCAGAACCGATAACAGGATTTCGACGTAAATGTCGACCGAATTGACGGTCAGTTTGTAATTCAAGAGCTTCAGGACTCGGAGTTCAGATTTATTGATGTTTTCCATTGAATACCGATAACCAGATTTGCGGAGAAATGTGTGGACAGCAGTTGTCGTTAATCCGGTGCCCTTTGAGTGCATCAGTTTGGCCGCAATCACAACACAAGAGACGACCCGTAAATGCATTTGTTTCTTGAGTTTGTTCTCAACGGATGGCCAGTCGAATGTCATCTTCTGCTCGGGAATGCCTCGAGTCGTCTCCAGAAACACTCGTTTCGTATCGCAAACCAATTGAACCAATAATTTGTCGAACAATTCAATTGAAGTGTATTTAACAGAATCTTCGAGTTTGAAGACTTCACAAATGGTTATAATATTTTGAACGACTCCCGAATTGCACCGAAATTTAGATAAATTGAGACAATTGTTGTCCATTTCGTTCATTTGTTGACAATTCTTAGCATTCAATTCAAATAATAAGTCATTTAACAGATCCTCTGAAAAGTCGTTCACTTCATTCATTTTGTGGTCAATTTGTAAACATTTTAATTAATTTAATCGATATTTTATGATAAAAATGAACACAATTTGAGTCTTGGATAAAATGGATGACTAATGGGTTCGACTGAAGCCCTCATTGAATGGCTCTTACAGTCTATTAATTGATTCAAAACTGATTTCAACTAATATTCAGAGTTATTCTGAGTCAAAGTTTTTACTCATAATCTGAGCCTAATGTGAACCAAAATGAACTAGGTTATACTTATTAGTAATTGCAAATTGACTAATAGCTAATTCCAAATTAATAGAATTTTTTGCAGGAATCAAATAATTTTATGAATCAATAACTGAATCAACAATTTATAAATGATTCTGAATATCGAGAATTTGTTTTCAAAAATTTGGAAACAATTGATTCGTTGAATACTCTCAACATTGATGTGAATTGTGTTAACCCGGGTTTTAATCTTAGTTTTGTTTCCAATAAAATGAAGAAGAATTGGAACAAATTCTTCAAAAATTTCAAGACTTTCGGACAAAACAATGCAAATGTATTACGAAAACAATTATTTCTTTGAATTTTATCAAATTTTCTTCAAATAGATGTCAAACGAGAAAAACATAACTAAAGAGGAGTCAAAAGATAATCTGTTTTTGAGACAAATTCAGCGAACTTTGGATAACGACAGTCATCGCAAAGCTTTTCTTGAGTTTTGTAATTATAAGTCAGTCCTCTCTTTTGATGACATTTTTGACCCAAAGTATGAGTTATTTTAAAATCTTATTGAATTCAAATCAAGTCTTAAATTGCAGTCTATATCGAGATTTGGTTCGTTTTGATTACGGCTCTTACGCCGAACTCTTCAGCGGTATTGACAACGAAACCAATGAATTGGTTGTCTTGAAAGTGATTCGTGCCGTCAGTTGTGAACTGAAGAAACGCATCAGAGGACCCGATTTCAGTTCCAAAGAAGGATTGTTTGAAGAGATACACAACGAGTTTCAGATAAGCGAGTAATCAACTAAACCAACAGTTAATCACTTAATTGATTGAAAAATTTCTTAATTCAGTGCTCTCTCGAAATTGAGTTCATTAGAGAAGTACGAAACCCATTGCTTTCCTCATATTTACGGTAAATATTTGGTTTCTGGAGATATTCCCGAATATCTGCTCGAAGACAAAAGCAGTGGTGTTTTGCCGCCCATTAAAGAAGATGTCTTCGAAGACTTTGTTACTATGCGTTAGTTTTCCATCAATTGATTGATCCGTTGATTTAATTCTTAACTTATTTGTCTGAATATGTTGAACAGCTCGAGAATATGCAGTCCTCGTTATGTCATACGGTGGACAACCCCTTTGGAAAGCCATTAAAGTAGAAATAGAATTCTTGAAATACATATTTCACTCAAATCTATTGTATTTCAGGACAGAGTAGTGACTGCACCACAACTTCTGAGTGTTGTTCGACAGCTGACCATCGGTTTGGCGGTGGCTGAAGCAGCGATAGAGTTGGAGCACAGGGATCTCCATATCTCCAACATTTTAATCAGAAACACAACAAAACAAAAGATTCACTTTATTTACGACTTCAACAGATATTCTGTTGACAGCGAAGGCTTTGAGGCGACGATAATCGACACAACATTTTCCCGGATTAGAATCGGTTCACAGACTTCTCATTCATATGTTTTCAACTATTTCTTGATTTTTTAAATTTCTTTCACAGAAAATAAGATTCTGTCCAAAAATCTGACAAATATTATGAAATTCGAAGAGAACTCAGAGCTCTCCTCTCAGGACAAGTGCTACAAATCAATGGTCAGACTAACCAAGTATTCTATATATTTCTCAACTTATTCGGGCCTTTAATTACCATCTCTTCTAATAGTAACGATTGGAACAAATTTACCCCAAAAACAAACATCAATTGGTTGTCATATATCTGTAAAATACTACTCAAGTGTGAAATAATGAAAGATTTGGATCAGAACAACATTAGACAATCTCTTAAAGAAATGATTGCTTTGTTTAAACAAAAACAATCGCTTAAAGAACTCGATTTGACTCAACTCTGCAAATAATTTCAAACCTCTTTTTAAAATTATTTCATTTATTTCATAAAAATTATATATTTTTACTCAAAAGTCATTCAATAAAAATAATTATTTGTTTACTCGGAAACCATATTATAATAGATGAGAACAAATATAATTAGAGTCAATAAGAAAGCCGTCGGAAATGCTATTCGGGAGACTATATCTACCATACAGTTCTTGGATGTGGCCCTTAGGAACCACCATTTACCATATTTTTTATCTTCAGTAGCATTTGTTTCAGAGGACTGCTTCCCAAAAGACCAGGAGATAGCGATCGCATACTCAAGAAGTGTGGCGAAGACAAAGACAATACACAAAATGGTCCAAACTTGAAGAGCGTAGACATAGGAGACGGTGAGTTCACTTTGAATTTGCTGAGCGATCAAAGCTAACAGCGCTGTAATAATGAGGGAAACCCTGGCCGGTGCTATCGATGTCGGGATCCAAAAGCCCATAAAAGACATCCAAACGATGAGAAAAGAGGGCACAAAACGTTTGATTAAATAGTTGCCGACATTCCTCTTGAAATGTATGGCCACATAAAGGCACGGAAAGTAACCTTCAATGAGAATAAACTGTTTGCTCATCTGTTAATTGTTTCTCAATTATATACCTAGACTATCATGATTCTTCAAACCGTTGCCTTTTATTTGTTTAGTGATCACATATTCGGGGAGTTGGACACGACTGCCCACTTTGAATGACTTCCAAATCAGATTAACTTCACTCGAAGTTTGTGACACTTTTCAGAAGAAGTCATTCGAAATATTAAATAAAGTTTCGATATTTTTCCAAATATTTGACTTACGAGTAGTTATATTGAGAAAACATAACTGTTTATCGAACGGGTATTTATGAAACTTCATATAACACCCGATTTTCATTCTGAGTCGGGCAGCCATAAAAACATTGGTTCTATTCGTTACTTTGAAGTAAACACTCGGAGATAACACATCATTAGCGACACCACCGCTAATAGCATTACGAAAGTATGTGTCGGGAACCCAGAGGCGATTCTTCCACTCATGACCTAATGTCACCATTTCTGGCATCCCATCCACTGATTCTAGTCTATGGTCTGTCCAATACAAGTGAAGAAAGAGGTCGACATTGAAAGCCTGTTCCGAATATACGTTCTGTTTATTAATATTAAAACTTAAGTTCATTTGAATACTTATTTAGTTTTCATACCATTTTACTCTCAGTTTCGGGAAGTACTGAGAGAACAGCCACCGAAACATATACATCGACAGCACTTCCATTAACAGTGGGCGCGATTTCACGGATATATGAATCCGGTAATAGTTTAGTCCATAGTTTCTGAATAACTTCTTTTTCTTTCGATGGGTTAATAAATAATAAAATTTGAATAAATATTATTACTTTTGTAAAACACATTTTGAATCTCTTTTTGGATTTGAATTAAAAATATTTCGTATATTATATCTATTTATATATTTTTGATAACTAATGCATTGTGTTTCGGGTTAAGTCCTATTATATAATAAGACAGGTCATTGAGAAAACAAGAGAGAACTTCATTCTTAAGTAAAAGTGTTTATTTAATTCCGATTAACTGACAAAAGATAAATATTTAATGAAATTATTGACTTCACAAACAAAGACAGATCTGATGAAATTCAAAGTTCAGATTATCAAGATTCAATTAACGACTATATATCATACTATTGATATTGAAATAATTGATTAGGAATATCGAGAAATTCTGTCATATATGATAAATAGTTCCTAGAACACTTATTATTAACTTTCATTAATATAAATTGAAATACTATTTTTATTTTGAAATTCAGAAGAAATACTCGAAAATAAATATAATTTGTGATATTATATGAGCAAAAGGAGTTAATGTAACATGATAACTTATGATAAGTCATCGATAACCAATAGAAAATTGATTTTATGTCGGAATACCTGTTTGAGAGATAATTCTCAACATTTAAACAGCGGTTCCTATGAATAAAGGTTTGAATCCGTCTCTTAGACTAATATTTACATAAAATGAACACAATTATTACTGTATTATTTGCTAGCTCATTCAATCCTGTTTTATATAAATACCACCTGAATAGATGAAATCGCGTCAATTTCACTCCTAATCAGTTTTTAATTAAATAAATTAAATATATATACTTGAAATGTTTATTTAAATACTTGCAGGGTTATTGAGCAATAAATTTTGTCGGCAGAAATCTTTCTTGAAAGTTCACTTACAAGGAGTTGCCAAGGGCACAATTTGTAAAAGGGTAGAAACAGAATTGAATAGAAAATTTTCAAGTAGCCTGCATCTTTTAGGGTTTTCAATTGAAACAATCAAAAGCAATGAAAAGATATTAAGTGATTATTGAAAGTAATTGAAAGTAACAAGTAACAATAACAATCACCTTTTTTAGAATTGAAAATTTAAATATTTTAATGTTTTCAAAATCATTGTTTGGGTGAGTTTTATATTGAGATAAAGTGGCAAAACTCTAAAAGCGGTTCCAATGAGTTTGCCCATCAGTTATACCAAGATTGAGGATTACCTTATATTAGGTAACTTCGAGACCGCCACCAATGAAAAGGTATTGACCGAACTCGCAGTCAAAAGAATCGTCACTTTAAGAGAGTTTGGAATAAGTGACGAGAAAAAGGTTTCGGGCATTGATTACCTCCACATCTCGATTAACGACACCCAAAACGACGATATTTTGACTCATTTCCCGAAATGTCATCAGTATATAGAAGAGGCTCAGAAAAACGAGCAGGTAGTGCTCGTTCACTGCAGGCTAGGGGTGTCCAGGAGTGCCACAATTGTTGTCTCGTATATTATGGCCAAATATGCTATGCATTGGGACGAAGCTCTTCAGACAGTTTCCAAAAAGCGGAAAGAAGTCAAACCAAACCCCAGTTTCTTATATCAGTTGAAACTTTTCGATGAAATGAACTTTTCATTCAATGCTCTAAATCTCGGGTTTCGCCTCTTTTTGCTCAAACGTTGGATTTATGTCATGAAGAAGAAGATTATCTCAAATATAAATGACACGGATATGACTATTTTGGATAAATACTTCTCGTTGTTAGCACTAAATGAAGAGGCAGAGGGCTCTCCATTTCGCTGTGCAAAATGCAAATCAGTCTTATTTCGGGAGATCAATGTCGTCAAAGACTTAGCACAAGACAAACCTCGCTATCAGTGCCAATATCTGATGGTTGAGCCACAGAAATGGTTGACAACTAATAATAGTAATAAAGCCATGGGTTCTATACAGTGTCCTCAATGTCAATCCACTCTCGGTGACTATAATTACCAGCGGTCCCTCTGCTCTTGCATTATTCACGAAAAAGGTAAACCCTATCAGATCTTCCGATTTCAAAACAGTTCTTTGATATGAATTAATTTCGATAAAACATTGAATTTGAGAATAAATTCAAAGAATTGTTTTATTTATTTATTTTAAAAGCAATTTTGAAGTGAATCGAAATACAAATGAGATTTCGATTCTTTTGCCAATTCTTCGAATTCTGATTACAGCCTAAAAGTCTTCTTAACTGAAAGTTAATATCAAAGAAGTTGAAACAGAATTGAATTGTTGTGAGTAATGCGAGATATAAAGAGAAAGACAAATCATAAGCTAAACATACAATATATTCAACGTATAGTCCAATAAAGCGATTGCACAGAATTTGTCGGTACTCTCATTGAGTGGAACTGTTATCGCATTTATCAGAGCTATGATTACTACAAACATCACAAGTAATGTGAAATATTTTTTCTTTCAATTGTTGTATTTCTCTCCGAACTCTTTCCTCATAATAGCAATGATATCACGTATATTGGAAATGAGAGCCGAGGGCAGACCACTCACAAGATGAGACACGTTATCACTGAAATAGTTGCACAAAATACTGATTCAAAGTGTGAAATGAGAAAAACAATTAAGAAGAGGACAACTGATATGCCCAACAAAATGAGACTTTCCTTCCTATCAGAACCTAACAGACAATAAGTTCACATTTTGGGAATGTCTGAACCAATTTTCATCTGAAGGCAAACTTTGGGAAGAATCGAAACATTTGGTTATATTTGACTCTTCTTTGTGGAGAAAGACAAATGCAATGCTAACCATCGCACAAAAAACACCGGAAGCCATGTCTTCAGATCAATAGAATCAAAAAATATATGATTAATGTCATCGAAATTAACTGGAAGTCAATTGCAATCAATTTCTATTCAAACAACTTATAGGAATTCGTCACTTATTTCGATAACTGTTTAATTCGTTGTCTTCTTCTCTGTTTTGAAGGTTTCAATGAAATAATTGAGTTAATCATTAATTGATTAGAATTAGAAGTTTGGATAAATTAATATTAATTGCTTTTCGCAGACAAATATATCCTCGAATCAAATATTTACGTCAGACCTGAGAATCGAAAAACAAAACAACAGTTTTATTGACTTATTTTTAATTTGCGTCAAATAATTGTCTTACAACTGATTTATGTCTTTCTCTCAAATAATAAACAATTCAATCAAAAGATCGGATAAATGAGAGAAAAGTCGACTCAATTGAATGGACTCTTTCTCATCATTTATAACGAATATTGAATTAAGAATTGATTGAATGCAAGCGATAATCGTCTTTAATATAAAGACAATTAAATAAATGACAAAAATTACATTTAATTCATCCCTTAATTCAATTTATCACTCAATTCGAGTTAAATTACATTTGTTGTCGACTCTACTCTCAATTCACTCTAAGGATATGGCATTTGATAAAAGAGGAAAGGAATGCAATTTCGACATCGAATCAAATGAATGACTCAAATGTCAGACAAGAAATCAATAATTAAGACAAAATAGAAATCAATAAATTTAATTAAATTTGTGACTTCTTCTAGAAATAGATAACAATTGAGTCCTGAAATGCAAACAAATATAAATCACTTGTTATTTGAATTGACATTAATTTTCATGAGTTTTACAAAGTGTTCAATAAATCGATTGTAAAACTCATTTATTGTGTGATTACTAATCAATGACAGTAATCATTG
>JAQGBD010000455.1:0-30272 GCA_034698165.1 Punctoribates punctum | reverse complement strand
GAGTCTAAAAAGACTTACAAACTATTGAATACACTCTTCGTTAGAAAGAGATTCATAAGAAGGACCAGAATTAAGGTAAGTTTAAGTTTTAACTAATTATTGAACATCCTAGTTAATATTTTATTAATATCATTGAATTCATTCAGTTGTTGTCATTCATCGAGAGAATGGCTAAGAATAGAATCGGTTTCTATTGTGGAAATCTATTTTTGATCGATCAGTTCACAATCTACGAGGTTATTTACAGAATTATCATGATGAATTGAAATAACTTTGTTTTCGTATTCTAGTGGTTCGTTGCGATCATCTTTTTCCTTCTCAAAGCCTCTGAATTAAACCACTAATAATCGATTTAATTAAATCATTCATAAAATTTTAAAAATTGCAAGTTTATAATTTGTTTATAATAGTTTATAATCGATAATATATTTTATTCTTTAACCTTCCGCCTGTACTTCAAAAAACTTACAAGTCGTGAACAGTGGCTGAATAATTTCCTGTTATACAGAGAAGCCACTAATATGGAAAAACAAGCTAACTGTATTGTGGCCGAAAAATCGGCCAACATAAACGGCATCAAGATGGCAAGCAATAAATATTAAATAGCTTGGCTATACTAACTCCATTAGACTAAATGGAAATCTAAAATGGAAGCCGAACGAAAGGTGTGTGTGTGTGTGAGAGAGCGAGCCAGGGGTGCGGTTGGCAAATTTTTTAGAAATTATTGCGTAATAAACAGAGATGAGCTTGGGTGATAGCCCAAACCCCCCTGTCTGCAAAATATTTTGGAAATACCACCCTAGAGCCACCCACCCCAAGCCGCCGAGGGAAGCGAGACGAGAAATAATTAGGGAAATTTTCTGTAAAGTTCTGTGGCCGAAAAAAATTTGGCCGAAAAACTGGATTTGAACTGAATTGAGGACAATTTAAACTGAATTAGGCCGAAAAACTGCCATTTTTCAATTGAAAAAAATCCATCCGCTATACCCCCCCCTCAAGGATTTTTGCCTATAATTTTGTGAAAAACCACCACATATACCACCTGTCAGCGAGGACCAAGCTCATCTCTGCTAATAACTAATACTTCAAACGGCATGCCAACTAAGGTTGCAATATACACATAATCATAAACAGAGAAATATAAACAAAATAATTAATGGTAAATCAGAATTAAGTTCAAATTAATTTATTTTTCAAATTTAGGAAAAAAACAGCATTAAAAAAATATGGTTTCGTTAAAATGGATGTTTTTTAAAGAATCTAGGTTGAATCAAGTTAATTTAAATTTAATTTGGTTAAATTGATTTATTTATTTCATTAGCGAATCTATAACTGATTTACTGTTAATTATTTTCTCTAGATTTATTTATAATATGCATATATTACAACCTTATTTGCCATAACAGCATTTCAGAATCATTTCTCTAAAAACAAGACTAAAGATTATTTGACTCTAAATCGATGCTTAGATTAACTCACTTTGATTGGCTGGAATTATTCGGCCACCCTTCAGAGCTATTTAGGCGCAAATTTGCTGGAAATTTTTCGCCCACGATTCACTCAAATACAAACTTTAAACTTTGCAGTACATCAACGCATTGAATAAAAGCCTAGCATAAGTAGGAGGAGCTTAGTCTCTCATTGAATAACGTTATGTAAAAAAAAGTCACGTATCATGCAAAGTGGCCGAATAATTGACAAATTAATTAATTATAATTAAGTGGTTAATTCGATTCAATTGAAAATTTCCAAATATTTAAAGCGTGTAATTTCGTACACATTTCTAATTTTTTATTGGAATAGCATTTGTATCTTGTTAATTATTAGAGTTCAAAGTGGGTTTGGCCTAATAATCGGCCAATGTACAGGCGGAAGGTTAAGAAAATAAACCCATGAACAGAATGAAATTGAGACACAATTAACAATGAAAAGGAAAAACTCATAATTAGTGAACGGAAAGAAGTCATACCAATAAATACCAATTAGATTACCCGACACCTTCTCAATCAGGGAAAGTGTTTTAAATTTCACCAAGGAACTCATTTTCTTTCTAACAAACAATGAGTTGAGAAAAAGATAACAACTATTGCTTCGCCGACAAAATCTCAGGAGGGGGTATATCCCAAATTTTCTGTCTCAGGGGGAGTATTCCGGGCCCCCCCCTTGCCGATGCCTGGTTAAATGTAACCAGAAAAATTTGAATTTCCTAATTGGAAATTGAGAATAAGTGTGCAACAAAATGAATAAAAATAGAATTTAAATTTTTGAAAAAAGACCACCTAGTAACTTTAAATCGGTTTTCTCGTCCAACTTTACTACGCTGCACAATCCATTAAAATGATCTTGTTTCTATTTTAAAATGACAGTTTCTAGATAAGTCAAATTTTGTCTAGCTTTTATTACAGGTTTGAAAAAGTACCAGATTTATAGTATAAATTGACACCAAGGTAGTTTTATATTCTAACAATTTCAATCAAAAAATTAAACAAGATAAATTACTAAAATATAATGAGTTATGGCTTTAGAGTATATTAGACTAATTTCCAACAATAATAGTAAAGGTATTTCTGATAAGTGTTTCGATAATTTCTATGAAAATCTCAGTTGAATAACAAGAAAAGAAAAACAATATTTCAGTCATAGTTTAGAAATCAATACTTATGTTTAGTTTTTAAAATGTCTGAAATAATAAATGGATTTGAAATTTGTTCGAAAATCAGTGAAGTAATCAAAAAACAAATCAAAATATTTCATGTTTTTGATGACAATAACAAAGGATATAATGTTTTGTTTTTCACAAGTAGGCTGACCAGATGGTTTTCTCGCAATCAAGGAGCGCCAATATAAAAATCCAGGAGAATCAAGGAGGGGTGACAAAACTCCTCGGATTTATATTATAATTTTTCAGATTTTCGCCAATTTTTGCTTTTTAATTCTTTTTCAAAAGAATTCCTGAAATTATCTGACAAAATGGGAGTATTTTAACATAATGTATATTATAATTTAAGTGCCAAGGAAAAAACTTTAACATAATTTTATTTTTGTAAAAATATAATAGTTTTCAGTAAAAGTTATGTAAAATTTTGTCTGTTTTTCAATGAAATTCCATAGGATTTTGAGGAATTCAAATCAAGGAGCTCTACCTATCCTTGTTTGATTTAATCAAGGAGGACCTTTCAGACCCTCAAATCAAGGAGAATCCTTGATAATCAAGGAGTTCTGGTCAGCCTAATCACAAGTGATGACAAAGTCTTTGCCTTTGGTTCAAACCGTTTCGGTTTATGTTATTTCGGACACAACAGTGTTGTTAACGAACCGCGAGTTATACCCGAATTGTGTCACAAAAATATCAAACAGTTCCTTGAAGAATAAATGTTTGGATTTGAAGAAAGTGATCAAATCTATGAGGAAAGACGATTATAAGGAGAGGCCTACCTGTGCCCAAATATTACACTCAAATCAGTGGTCAATCAGGAAAAGCGAAATCAATAAATTCAAACTCGATGTCAATGAATATGTGGTCAAAAATAGGGATAAAAACCTTTTCTTCGATTATTTTCAAACACGACTTCAGTCATTAAAACAACAAAAAGACGAGAATTTTCTCTTAAAACTATTCAAATAAAAGACGATTTGATTTGACTCATAAATAATGTAAAACCCTTTCCCTGATTGAGAAGGTGTCGGGTCATCTAATTGGTATTTATTGCTATGACTTCTTTCCCGGTTTAATTCAGGTTAAACCAGGTTTAATCATGCTCAATTACAATTACAACAAGTTAAATAATTTCAAATAGAGTGTCCAATTATAATTTTAATTAAAAGCAAAACAATCTTGTTTATATTTTGGAAAGGTTCTAACGAAAAGTCAATTAAAATTCAAAGGGAATCAAGAACCAACAGTTTAACATGATAAAGTTGATAAATTAAAAATTTCAGCTTTTATTTACCAAAAAATGATTTATTTAAAAATAAAAGAATTAAACTAGATTATTTATCAAAATTACAGCTTTTAATTAATAAAACTAACTAGATTAAATTCAAATTTTTGAAAGGAAAAACACCTTGAAAAGCTTTTTGTGATCTTTTGTTCCAAATTAAATGCGCTTGCATAATCCATTAAAATGTTCTGTTACAGTTTTTAGATGAGTCAAAAATGTTTCAATTCAATGATTTATATTAAATTATCATGCTAGGTGTTATTTTCAAGAAATAACTTGTTCGCTCATCAGAAATAAATCAACATGGTAAATTATTTGAATTTTATTTGAAAAATGACGGTTTAATTGAAAGATTTTTATACAAAAGCCAATGTTTTTGGCGTCGAGCGGATGACCAAGAATTCTCTTTCTGAACTGAGCTAGTTACTAATTCACCACTTTTCTTTGTTCTATTACCTTGGACAAGTTTCAATTTCATGAAAACCATCTCAAATAAAAACACCAAGATTGAAAACGAAATTCCAACGCCATACATAAGTACTGAAGAAAACGGCACTGTTTTGAAAATAGCACCTTGCTCACTATCAGCATCTTTGGAACTTTCATCTTCTTCATCGGTATCGTAGACAAACCCTCCCCCATATTTCGCTTGTCTGAGCCAGTACATTATCAAGCCAGTTGTCGCCATGTTTTTAACGCTGTGAGGAATGACCAAGATAATTATTTAAAATGATCAAGTTCAATTCAAATCACTTACTGTTTTGCGAATATTTTCCGATATTTGAAGCCTTTCTTCACAGCGAATGCAAAGAAGGCGTTCCTGATAACTGAATCAGGGTCATCCAGGGCAATAAAATAGGTATTTTGACCTTTCTTATGCAGTTCATACTCGAATTTCGATCGATAGTCAATATAACCAAGTGGCTTTTTCGAGTTTCGCACTAATTGTGTGCCTTTTTGTCCTTTTTCAAGGAATTTGACGTAATCGTGAATCACCTTGATCTCATCTCGGTTTGAATTCTTGATAAAATAAACATTAAATTCGATTGACTCCAAGATAATTAATACTTTATGTGATAGATAATTCAAATAACTTGTCTAGCTTGTATTACAGTTTCAAAATAATAGTAGATTTATAACATAAATAAGAATCAAGGTAGTTTTATATTTTAAATTTAAAAATTAAATTAAACAAGATAATTTACTGAAATATAGTTAAAAGTTTAATTTTTTGAATTAAAAAACTAAAAATTTGCAACTTGGTTAATTTTCTACAATTTATTTTTAAAAAATGGGCTCGAGTACGGCATCCGATAATAATTATTTTGTTCGAATTGATTATTTGGAATGTTTTCCACTAAAAAATTACAGCTTGTTAATTTTTAAAAATTTAATATTTATTTATTAAAATGTTCGAGGTTTTTATTATTCAAACTTACCTTGAGCTCGGTATACCTAGCTGAATTCTTGTTGATTAGAACATCAATTTTGCCAAGTTTCATTTCCTCTGCCAATTCAACTAGCGAATCAATAGTTTGCAAGGTCCTCGGCACAGAGAAAGACTTATAAATGAATCCACCTAGCACTACGCTCACTATTAGCGAGGCAAATAGCCACGAAAATATAATTATTCTCAACGAATGTCGCTTGGTCATTTTTCTATTCATATCTTGGCGTAAAGCTATCACAAGTATTGTCCAATAGAGCGGAAACTTTTTCAATTCTTCAAAGTAGCAAGATAAAAATTTCATTGTAAACATTATCAAGATCACACTGAAAAAGACGGAGACAATAATCCAGATATCAATTCTGATCATGAACACACTATCATGGTGCTTTGGCCAGGTTGTAATAAATGTGATTGCACTGGAAAAATGGGGCGGGGTCAAAAAGTCGACCACTTGGAGCCTGGCGGGTGTTATGGTCAGTCCTCCGAAGCCAATATCAGCTTTCTGTGTGAAGATTATCAAGGTTATTTTGAATTATCAAGGTTATACGATTTAATATTCTAATTGCTTATGAAACTATTTTGTTCTTGATAAAACTTGACTCACTTCATCAACCAACATGCCTACCAGTCCTGACCAAGTACCATTTGGCCGCATTCCACCGGTGTCACCCTTGGTGTCGATCAATTGATAGGTGAAATTGAATTTATCACTCAATTCCTGGAGTAGTTTCATCTCATATCCGACTTTTGAGACATCCTTTTGAGTCATGAATTGTTTCAAAACATGAGGTGAATTCTGTCGTAAAAATGTTAATTATCATACTAATTCAAAATTAACTTGCTCAATTATCACCTCGGTAGCAACAACAATCAATTTTTCACCTTGCAAATCGAGTTTCATGGCTATCAAGGTTATTATTTTCATACAATAGGCTGTAATCAATTCGCCAAACAATAGGAGAAAATAAAAAATTCTGAAACAAATGAAAAGAATTTCTTTTTTTCTTGTTTTCCAAGTTTATAATAATAATTATTTTCAATTGACTTTACTCATCGATCGCTAAACAAACCGACAATTATGTTGAGAAACAAAACAATCAATAATTTTCATTATACTCGAGCACAAACTCAACACATGATAGCATTCCGACAATAATAAAGTTCTTATTCGATATTTACTTCAATTTTCCTTGCTTAATTATTTATATTAGTAATCTAGGCATCAATTTTGACAGAAAATACTCTGATATTCTTCGGAAATTCCTTACATTAAAATCTGAGAATATTCTGGGAATGATCAAGGTGATTGAAGCACTTAAAGTACATTCTTTAATGATTTTTCTAAGAAAAAGAACCTTGCTCATCTATATTCTAGGTAATTCTGAATTATAATGACATTATTCAATCTTATCTCGTGAATACGAACGATAGAAATGTCATCAAGTGAACTTCATTGAGTCACTAATGTTTCTATTAATTCAACTTGGTAGATAAATTGATTGACCTAGAACAGTAATTATTATATTATTTCATAATTCCAATTGATTTTTAAGTAACAACAATATTGAGCAAGATGATTTCCATTAAATCAATCAATAAATTGAGCAAGAACAATTAAACATAAACAATTTTAATAAATTATCATGGTAAAATAATTTACATGAAATATATTAATTATAATAAAAATGTATAAGAAATAAATTACTGAATTGAGCATGGTAAAGAGATGGAAAATAAATAGGAGCATTTAAAACGAGGTAAAATTTAGAAAATTGAATGAACTAGGTTATAAAGTTTTGCTAGCTTTTGATCGTCGGTAGGACTGAATGTAAAAGTCAGTGAACAGGTAGAAAAAGAGGGGGCTCTGGATGAAGCCGATCCAGAACCAGGTGGCCGGGTATCCGGTCTGGAAAGTAGCTAGAGCCAGTGAATAGCCAATAAAGATGACGAACTGGGTGATCTGGACCTGGGTGATGTACCGTTTCCACCAGAGGTAGGGCTGAATTGAGGGCCCGAACGCCGACAGCGCGTAATAGGAGTACATAACTGTGTGGACCAGACTATTGAGAATACCGAACAACTGGTAGGCGGGGACTATTGGCATGAGCTTCATGGTGAGCCAGGCCAGCACAGGGACCACTGTGTGATGGTATAGGTGGAGGCCAGTCACCTGTCGGTCCCTTTTTCGCAGCACAAAGAAAACGGTGTCCAAGAGGTCGACGAATTTGGTGAGGAAATAGAGATAACCCGTTTGTATGATAGCCTGTGCTCTGGGGCTGTCGTCATATTTCGATGGGAACTGGAAGTCGATGAACACCCGTCCATAGTCTGAGTAAGACATGAATTTGGCGAAGAAGTAGGCGTTGAAGACAACCATAACTGTGTTGTAGATAAGCATCGGTGACCTGAGCTCATAGGCCGGCCGTCTGGCCATAAACCCCGGCCCCAGTCTCGTGACAAACAAGAGGTAGGCGCTCATAATCAGAATTACGGGTAGGGGCCCGCCGGCCATCATTGGCAGGTGTATTACATTAGGACAGCCCTCGATCTGCCAGTACTGGTGAAAGACATAGTTCCAGATATCACTCTTGGCCTCCTGTGCTGTCAACTCAGTGGACAGGTTCGCAGACAAGCCATGAATGGACGGTATGTCCAACTCTGAGGCCAGGGATTGGTATCCGATCGACACATAACTATTTGAAGACATTCTTCACTTCAAAGCACAGAATAAATAGATTTTTTGCGAAATGTTTTCAAACTTTGAAAAATTGTTTTATCAAAGACTCAATGCGTGAGCTTATGATCGGATCCCATGTCTGTCCCCTCCGTTTATATATGACTTTCCGATAAATATTTTGATTCTGTGTTTCAGGTGTTTCCCCACAAAAAAACTTTAGATATTACGTTAATTCGTGCGAAACATTTACTCATTGAAAATAGTTATCTACAGTCAGACCCCGTTATTCCTCAACATTAAGCCATATAATTCAAAATTATCAAGATCAAAAATCTAAAATTGGCAAAAATCTTGCCTATTCAAACGTTCATGATGATTTCCTCGGTAAAATAAGTACCAAGATACTCGAAAACCCGAAAATTGAGTCAATAGGTATATCATTGAGGGGTTTGGCAGTAGTTAAATACCTGTTATTCAGAGGGATTTTTGAGCGCTTTTTCCACTCTTCTCAATAATAGCCACGGGCGATAGACTGTCCGCTTTTGACGGCATACCTGTGCCCGACGTCATAGCACTTACCTTTTGAGAGCAGTCGGCGCTGTCCTTCAAAATACTCTTAATCTTTAATTACAAATATTATGTGATTTCCAATACTTTTTTCTTCAAGTGTTTTGCACTTTGTTTTCGACACAACGCTCTCCTCTTCTAGGAAAGGGTGCCTATTCTTAGCTCATAATGTGCAGGTACATTGAATTAATTGGATGATTCTGGTATTTCTGTTGTTGTGGCGAATTTTCCAGAAATAACCCTTGCTTCTTTAAAATTTATTAATTTGGAGATTGCACAATTTTATTTCGGAAGTAAAGACTGTAATTATGGCATTTTTGCTAGATTAATAAACCTGCTAGAAATCTGGCTTGGTTAAATGGCCAAACTTCGGACGACACTTTTTAGACGTTTAATTATTTCAAAAAATTACCATGGTCAATATCGAACAATACTATCTGTATTCAAAATTAACAAGTTTAAAATAATTTTGATTTAATTTACCAAGTTTATTATTATTAATTAAAACTGTAACAAAGTTTAGTTTTGTTTTTAAGCTTGATTTTAATGTTCTTGGTGAAATATTGGACAGTGAGCAGCATATAATTTTTTTAATTAATCGAATTTGCAAGTTTAATTCATTAATCAAAATCAATCAAGAACAATTCTGATAAAAAATAATTAAGCATAAAAAACTTCTAATTTATCAAGCAGAAAATTAATTAAATAGTTAACACCTAAAATTTGAACCCTGGTCGTATATTTTGAAGATATTTTTCAGTAGCCAAACGACCTATTAAATAAAGGAACAAGGAAAAAATTCTTCACAAGAAAACTAATGAATAAATCACTGAAAAAGATAATGAAATCAATGATTAAACTAATTTTTCGGTCAAATTATAATTAACCGGATTTTTCAGAAGAAGAAAACTGAGACTACTTTCACTCTTGGAACAAATGTTACTCAATTTTCATCAAGCATTTCAAGCGGAACAGACACGTCTGCTTCTATTCTTAGTACCAGGTTCAATTTACTCAATTTTCGTTGACTTTGAATCTTGTAATTAATTGAAGGAAGAAATTCAACAAAAAAGGATAATTAAACTAATCTATTGTTGTTTTCGGCAAATATCCAGCTATTGATAACTTTTATACGTGGTTTTAAATAAGGAACTTGTTCAGTTTTACGCATTTAATAATTGATTGTTCTCTGAAAAAAGTGGTATTAAGTCCAAACTTGGTATTAATAAAATCAGTCTTTGAAGTGAATTGGAAAGTGTCGGCAAACATGACTACAATGGAGAAAATAGTCTATTATATGGACCAATACTGGGAGGACATCGGTGACCCCCGGGTCAATCAATGGCCCCTTATTCGTGGTGGTATTTGGAGGATTTTCGCTGTGATGGCCGCGTTTCTAATGATTACCAGGGTGATTTTGCCTGCTTTTATGAAAAGGAGGTAAGAATGTTCTGATTTATATATTTTTTTTTCCTTTGCTCTACTGATAATTAACCAAGTTTATTTGTAAATGATGTTGCTAGGTTATATGAGTTCGGTGAGTGATGTGAGTTCGGTGTTCAAAAATAATACTTTCGTTTATAAGAGCATGGTAAAAATTTGATTTTTAAGAAAATATGAAACTTCGAATGAAAAGTAAATTAAAGAAAAATAACTAGCTAATAAATTTTGCTCCAGGACATTGAAATTTACACCCAAGTTTAGACTGTAATTGAGCCATTATTAAAAAAAATTTGTAATCCTGCTAGAAATCTAGCTTGGTTAGATGGAAAATATTCTGCTAATGCTTTTTTAGACTTCTAGTTATTTCAAAAATAATCTTGGGCAATACCGAATAATACTTTCATGCTATTTTTATTAATTATTCAATTTACTAAGTTTATTATCAAAACTGTAATTTAGTTCAATTTTGTTATTAAGATTTATCATGATGTTCTTGTTAAGTTATTGGTGTGAAAGAAGCTCAGAATTATTTTTAATCAAAAATTAGCATGCTTATTTAGGTTTTTGCAATATTTTGAGTTATTGCAATGAACAATCAACCAAAATCAATCAAGAGCAAGTGAGCCAGTGTGAAAAAAGTTTATTCAACAATCAATTTTAATTGTCATCAAGGTAATAATTACAGTTTGAACTTGATCCGAATGAATGAACATGGAATTTTAATTACAATCATCTTTCCGGGTTAATTCTCTAAACTTACCAAGTAAATATAATTTTCAAAATATTGTTTCTGTTGAAAATTTTCTTTGCGAAACTACCCAAAAATATAATTTGTATCTTGATCAATTTATCAAAACAATTAGCAATGAAATAGTTACAGTTTGAATAATTATTTAAAAACAAGGTTGATTTATTATTCATGACATGAAAACTGACCAGGCTCATAAAACAAACCATTTATTTTTCATAGGCCTCCTTACACTCTGACCAGGATCCTTTTGTTCTACAATACAGTGATGGTTATCTGTAATTTAATTGCATTCGTGATTACCCTGAGCACTTTTGATTACGGAAGGATTCTACTCGACTTCAGCTACCCGTCCCGTGAGGACCGATCACCAGATACTATGTGGCTATTGAACCTTGGCAAGTTATATCAAAATAAATGATAATGTTCTTGGTAAATTAATTATTTAATTGATAGGCTGGTGGTTTGTGGTCTCCCGATTCGTTGACCTCT
Organism: Punctoribates punctum; assembly: GCA_034698165.1. Lineage (NCBI taxonomy): Eukaryota > Metazoa > Arthropoda > Arachnida > Sarcoptiformes > Punctoribatidae > Punctoribates > Punctoribates punctum. The sequence goes on along the minus strand of JAQGBD010000455.1, from coordinate 18,954 downwards.
TGGACACTGTATTCATAGTGTTGCGCAAAAAGGACAGACAGATAACAGGCCTACACTTATACCATCACACAGTTGTTCCGTTCCTGTGCTGGATATCAATGAAATACAACCCTTTCATACCAATCATAAGACTGTTTATGCTGTTCAACAGCGCCATCCATACACTCATGTATGGCTACTATGCTTTGGCGGCGTTGGGGCCCTCCATTCAGCCCTACCTCTGGTGGAAGCGCTACATAACTGTGTTCCAGATCTGGCAGTTCATCGTTTGCGGGACTTATGGTGTCGTCCTTTACTTCAAACAAACGGGTTATCCCATGGATTGGTTCTATTGCTGTGTCGGACAGAATCCTCTCTTTTTCTATCTTTTCTATGATTTCTATAAAAAATCTTATAATCAAAAGAAAATTAAGATTAAGAGTAAATAAGTGTTTATTTAATTTACTAGTTTATAAATTAAACTTGGTATATTTTTTGTTCCAATGGTGTGCCAATAATAAAGATTTGTTTCAAGATCAATTAATGAAAAAGTATTAGCAAAATCATTCTAATTTTTTTTCTGGTACTCAACAACTTATAATTGATTTAGTATTATCAAGATAAAAATTCTAATCAATAAATAACTGGTGTTTGTTAACGATTCTCGGCTGGTGTTCTGCAGTATTTAAGTTTTAACTTGATCAATTATTTCAAACAATTATCAATGAAATAATTACAGTTTTCAAAATAATAAACAAACGTGTTAATTTAATTGTAGTTGGCCCCCGGTATATGAAAATTTATCTTGGCTCATATTCTAACAGCATTTCTAATGTTTAATTACAGTTTGAATCAATTAATAATCAAGTTACTTTTTTTCTAATTTAATTGATTGATCCTTTTAAAATGCAGCTTGCTTAGAAAACAAATATTATAGGTTATAATTTCTTGTCTTGTCTCGAGATTACGTTATTGAGAAGTCGGTAAATAGGGTCTACTTCACTATCATGACGTTCATTACCACGACAAATGAGTTAATGAATTTATTCTCTAAAATGGGGGTAGGTGGATTTATTTTTTCCAAAAGGTTATTAGCAATGATTTTTTCTGAACATTTTGATGTATAATATGTGGGGGTGCGTCGCCTTTTTCTAGTAGAAACCCTCATTTAATATGATTGACATAAAAACTTAGTAAAATTTGTATTACAAGCAGAAGGAGGCGTCGCCCCCCAACTTATTATACAAAAAAATGTTCAGAAAAATCAGTGCTATAAAACAATTTGGCAGAATTAATCCACCTACCCCCGTTTAAGAGAATCAATTATTTAACTGATTTTTCGTGATTTTGAATGACTTGGTTCCTGAGTAATAACGAACACAAACTATAATATTGTTTTCAATTAAATCCTAAACTATTCTATCGCTTATTAAATAACAGAATTAGTGGTCCGACAGTCATAGAGGAGCGAACCCCCGATTGGAAAGGAGTTCCTTTCAAAAACAGAAATTCCTTCTATGAAATACTATGACCACTAACTTTATATCAGATTATTTCTATTCTAAGTTATTATAATCATTTTACTGCAAACAAGACCAAGATTAAAACGGATCAAATGAATCATGTGAAGGGCTTTTCAAATTTTGGCTAAAAAATTATAAGCATGGTCAGTGACATAACAAAATCATAATCATGTGATTTAGAATTTTCAATAATCTTGTTGTGAAATAGAATATCAAATTTCAGGTTCAATCAAAATGGAGTTCAGCCTCAGTATAAGGAAAGGGATGAGATTATTGGGTATTCTCTCAATTGTTTTCACCATGTCATCTTGCCAAGATGAGTATTTGGAAACACAGAATACATACCAAGAAGGCCATCCTGGTAAGCTGGTTATTTTTCCGAGAATTGCACAATTGATAAAACATAGACTATTACCTCAGCGGACGACCAAGGTGTTCCGGCTAACTCCGCCGCTGAACCGCCTCAAACTGTACCTGTAATGCAGGGAGAAGCTGCTGAACCTAGCTCACCCCCTATAGTTGTAGCAGCAGGGCAGCCCCCTGGAAGTATTTTCGAGCAGACTATTTCGTAATTGAATTTTATTCTTGATGATTTTCATTTACAGATCAAGGACCAGTGCCAGGAAATGTACCAGAACCTATGCCACCACCGAGCGCAAATGTTCCAGCTCAAATCCCCGCACAAGCTCCTCCTCCTAGACCACCAGGATCAGTTATTCCAGGTAGAAGCAATGACCAAGCTTAAATTACTATATTTATATTTAGCGTATCAACATCACCATGGTCAAGCTCCAGTCCCAGCGCCACAACAACCAGACTCAAAGACATCATTAATGGACCTAGTTACCAACATCGGTAAACCTGTTTCTAAAACTGTTCAATTTAAAATTTACCAAGCTCTTTTTCTGAATAGCCCACTCTAGAAAAGCAAAACCAAAGCAACCAGCAAGTTTTACTGATTTTATCCATGATCGGATCAGTGAGCTTTTTTAAAATTAACCAGTTCAAAAATAAACATGTCATAATTTACCTAGGCGACACTGTCCATGATCAAATAGCCAATGCAATAAACATAACCTTCCACTGGGCCGACCATAACTATCCTTTGGCAACCAGACTACTTCAGGCGGCGCACGCAATGACCAAGACAAAACTTGCTCAAATACCGGGAGTAAATGCGTTCTTGGAAATCCTTGGAGACGCGGTCGAGTTCCACAAGACCCAGGACAAATTAAAGGCATACAATGTACCCTTCAAAGATTACAACAATATAAGCATCGAGTCAGCCATCACTGATTTGTCCCAGCACAATAATTTCACCATTGGTGACATTCCAATAATTACCAATTTCACGAATAAAGTGTTCAATAACCCGATTGTAAAGTCCTTGGTTAAGGAGACGCTCACCGCTAACGTGAATGGCGTGCCATTCGCACTGACCCTGGTCCAGTTAGCCAGCGATATTGGCTCCAATACCAAGCTTGGTCAATTGGGAAATAGCACTGTTGTCCTTGACATAGGCAAGAAAGTGGGAAAGGAGGTAGCTCCTCTCATCGAACAGAATATCAAAAAGCCTAACAAAGCACTACAAAAGCAAAGCGACGACATTATTGACCAGGTCAAAAACAGACTCAAAGGCGGTATCGATGAGCATGCTGAATCTGTGAAGAAAGCCAGTGTGACCGGATACGCCAGGGCCAAACAGTCCGCCTATGACATGATCAAAGCGAGGTGGGGCTGATTATTGATCTTTTAATCATGGTCAAATAAAATGGTTTAATAATAAATACAATTTTTCACTGGAATTTCATTTTATTATTTATTTACCTAGATTTAAATTTGATAAAATATTAACCTCTATTCTTGCCTAAATACTAGAAATATTAGCAAGCTATATATTTGAAAACAAGAGAATAAGAATTACAGCCAGTTATTTAGATTTATTTGCAAGAGCATCTTTACTTAACTGATATAATCAAGTAACAGATTAGTCTAACTTCTAATAGAAAGTTTAACATGGTAAAAATAAATATCTAATTAATTATAAGAAAGAATAAAATCCAATTAACCGATAAGTTTAATTGAAAGTTGATATAAACTTGGACAAATATTTTCGAATATACCACAGTTTGTGGTGGTACAAATTTTTTTACAAATTATTACCGAGGATGACTGCATAAATTAAGCTTGGAATATGTTATGTAATAGAGCATAGATGGGGCCAAGGTGAAATTAACACCCAATCACCTGATAATTAAAATTCAATATTTTATTAAAATTATAAAAATGTCGCTTAAAATCAAAACACTATTCGTGGCCACAGTGTTGGCCCACATATTTGTTCTTGGTGGTTGTCAAAGACGATTAGCTCGAGCAAGAAAGGTTAACCTAGCTAATAGTTTAGCTCAGGATAATACTTTTGGCCAAGCAAATAGTTTCAATAGAGTTAGCAGTGTAAAGCCGGCTCCTAATTTGAACCAGGTCCAAATGAATGGAATTAATAATTTTGAACAAGTTAATTACAATAGTAGTGGCCAAGGTGCTCCCAATACTCCAACAACTCAAGTCCAACCACCTCTCATGAATGATCAAGGTAATAATCCTAAAATTGTGGAAAACAATGCCCAGTTCACTCCTAGTCAAGTTTACCAAGTTCAAAACGTACCGACTCCGGGCCAAACCGAAGGTAATTATGTGTTTGAAGTGAGCTAGATAATAATTCTAATTTTTCAACTAGCTAATAAAAAGATTATTGAGGAACAATTGGGTGAAGTATTCAACCAGACTTACAAATGGGCCAGGAGCCACTATCCACTATCAATGCGTATGCTTGAAATCAGCAAGGTAGCGGCTAAAGAAAGGTTTGTTCAAATTCCGATCCCAGTATTCTTGGACATTGTGAGGAATTCATCGAATGCAGACTATGACGAGGTCAGGAAGAGGTTCATGGACAAATATTCCAACTTCACCATTTATGAGTTAGCAAAGGATGTTCAAGAACGTTCCAATCTGACCGAGGGCGAAAATTTCAAGGCCGCAATGAATGTGACCCAGCAACTGATTGAGCACCCAAAAATAAAGGCCTTTGTTCGGGATGCCATGATGACCCGAGTAAATGGGATTCCGGTTACAGTATCTATTGCCTCGATGATGAAACACCTTGGTAATGATGTCCACGTGAAAGAGCTGAGCGATCCGCTGATTGTCAGCGAAATATTATCAAATGTCACGGATACTGTTCAACCAATTCTGGAATACCACGTGAATAAGACACTGCCTGCGCTGCGAGACTATTTCAGCGAGGTGATTCAAAATGTAACCCAGAATGAACAGTACCAGGCAATCAGCGAATTCGCCAGGAATTTCAGCCATGAAACGGGGGAACTCATGAGGAAATCACTTCTTCACTATTTGGAACGAAGATATAAAAGTTAATCTTGCTATTTTTCAAGATAATTATCTGCTTCGGCAAAAATCAATAAAAATTCAATTCTCCTTCCATTAGTTATTTTGTAAAATTTTTGATCAAGCTAAAATAAATTCCAAAATAAAGTTACAGTTTTTTAAACAAGTTTCACGAAATTACCAAGAATAAATTATTATTTTAGGTATAAGAAAACCATTAATCGAATTTTTAACATTAAATTTTTTTTATGGAATAGTTAACTAGTAAATTTCAAACCAATTTAATTAAATAAACCTAATTATTCACTAATTAATCACGTGATAAATAATTGCGAAATTAGACTATACGTGGAGAAAAATGTCAGCCAAACAGACATTTATAATCAAGTTGTCGCTGATATTATCAGCAATAATATGCGACAGGTCCTCTGTTTCAGGTCTGTTAGATTCTGTTTTGGGTGTTGTGGGTAAGATTCACCAAGATATTAACTATGGTGTTACCGGAATTATCTCATAAGCTAAATGACCTTGTTCTGTACTAATTGCTTACTTATAATTAGGATTAAATGATCCGAACTTGCAACAAAATCAATACCAAGGACAGTATCAGAATCAATATCAGAGACAAGGATTTGAAGGTCATGGATCGTTTCACCAGGGTCAGAGTCAGAGTCAAAGTCAGAATCAATTTTTCAATCGGGAAAATAATTTGCAACAACAAGCAAACTGGCATGCTCCGATAAGTGAGCTTGATAGTTATGAAACTATGTCCTTGTTCAACACTTAATTGAAATAGGTCCAGGACAACCAATACCACCAGCTCAGTTTCAACAGCAACAGCATGGACATATTTCCACGAATGGAGCGCATGGTTTTGGCCATTCTAACAGCCATGGCTTTGGTGCTCAAGCTCATGGCAATTTTCCTGCTCCAATAAGTGAGCAAGCATCTTTCAATTGAATTCATTGAATTCCTGTTGATTTTTCTTTAATAAAGGTCCAGTTCAACCGATAAGCCCTGTCCAACCTCATTACCCAGCTAATTCTGCGTCATCGGGAAGTGTGCATGTTGATGGCTCAGGTGAGACCGATACCAATATTCCAGAATCAAAATTAAACCAAGTTTATTCACAAGGGTATCATGGTAGTCACCATGGTCAGAGTGGTTTTCATGCCGAACAACAACAAACAAGTTCACCCATTTCTGACTTGATTACTGGTCTTTGTAAAACTCTCTTTACTTAATTCAAATCAGAAATGAACATGATAATTTTTACAGTGGGCGGAGGAACAGGGTCAGAGACTAGAGTACAACAGGAGAAGTCATTCAGTCACAATGGAAACAGTGAGCTAGCTTATAAAATTAATTCAAATATGATCCCGACTTTCATTTGTCAAAACAGTACATGGTGAATTTCAACATGGTCAAGTTCCACAACCCGAGCAAAGGCCGACAGGTCCACCTGTCAGGGAACAGCCTTTTAGCCCGGGTAAACAACTGCATTGTTCTTGATTGAAAATGACCTAGATAATTTTTTAAAAGCCCCTGGACAAAGCAGGAAATCTCAGCCCAAAGAAGAGCCCTCCAGTATCGGGGGATATATCAAGAATAAAATTAGTGAGCAAGATGAGATTCCACATTTGAGAAAGCCTTTTAAAATTAAACGTAATTTTACCTAGAGGACAAAGTGCACGATAAAGTAGTCTATGGAATAAGCGTGATATACAACTGGGCCGATCACAATTACCCACTTGCAACTAGGATACTTCAGGCGGGAAGCTCCTTGGCCAAGACAAAACTGGCACAAATACCGGGGGCGGACGCGTTCTTGGAAATTCTCGGCGATGCCGTCGGTTACCACAAGACCCGGGAGAAATTAGAGAAATACGACTTACCAAGTAGAGACTATAACAAGATAAGTATATCGGATGCCGTCGCAGACTTCGCTCAGAATCACAATTATGCCCTTGGTGACATTCCGTACGTCACAAATTTGACAAATTCCCTGTTCAACAACCCTTTGATAAAGACCCTGATCAAAGAGACGATGACTTCAAACGTCAATGGTGTACCCTTCGCACTGACCATGGCCATGCTAGCTCAGAATATAGGGGAAAAGGTGCCCCTTGGTCAATTGACAAATGCCACTGTTGTGGGAGAAATTTCGGGCGATGTCGGCAAAGAGGTAAAGCCTCTGATCGAGCAGAAAGTCAAAGACGCAGCTTCGGCCGGATTTGCCAAGGTTAAAGATCTCGCTTATGATTATATCAAGAGTAAACTTACCGGTTAATTACCATGTTTTCAAATCTTGGTGTAATTAAATTCATTCTTCGAAAATATTTGACATAATTGTTAAACTAGATAATTATTTAATAAAACATTCAAATTTTAGCAAGCATCAATTGGAAATGTTCTCAATTTTAAACCAAAGTCAACTTATAAATTACCAAGGTAGAATTTGGCCTTTTGACAGAATAAAATTTACAGTTTTGTTAGTTATATGCTAGAGCATATTCAAAGGTAATAGAATAGATAAACAAATGGTTAATTATTATATAACCTTGCAAAATGTTCAATTGGAATTATGGAAATTCAATTTATCCAGTTTAATTGAAACAGAAGGCAAGAGAGTTACAAAAAGCACCCGATATTAACTCTGTTTGAAGGGCTCTTAATTGGAAATTTTCTAATTTGTACTTGTCAAATGATTTAAATTTTAAAACAACCAAGTATGAGGTCAGAATAAATTAACTTGTTAGTTATAAAATAATTTAATTATTTTCCTCGTATTTTCAATAAGGGATTACTTTATCAATTCTGTCGATCAGTTTTGAGAAGTCATATGAAGTGAAAACTCTTTTAAACAAATTTTACCCTGACATAAAAATGGCTCTTGGTTGTATACTTCATTTAATGACGGCCATTTTACTGATGTTCCCGCCAACACTGTAATAATTGAACCCTGATATAATTAAATTTACTTTAATATTATAAAAATGTTATTTTCAGATGGTTTATTTCAAACAATCTTGGACATATTGAGCCAATAGTGCCATACATAAGTGAACTGGCTCTTTTGCCACCCGAAGCCCCACTATTCTCACTAATTCTGTCCATTTTCTCATTTCTATCATTTATTACTTCAATAATCCGATTCAAGTCAACGAAATTTTCAATAGAGAATAGCAAACAACTGTCCACTGATTTGAAGCCAAGACTCAACCTCTGGAACAACCAGTCCTTAATAACAGGGTTAATCTTTTCGATAGGAGCTTTGATCGTGGCCAATTTCCGTTGGTCTGAAATGAAAGTTTTGCATGGAATCGGAGCTCATATAATGTTCTATGTGGGTGCTCTTGATATGTTTGTTCAAAGCAGACTGGCCTATGGACAGTCACAAAAATCTAAGGGCAATATCAGGGCTGTTCTCTGCGTAATGACGGTCACATTTTCGCTTTTGACAGATGTTTTCTTAGCCTGGTCTCTTCAAATTAACCATGAAATGTCAACAGATAAAACACATCTTCGGTGGCTTATGTGGAACAGTGATGACGAGGGGTATACCCAACACGTGATATCAGTGGTCAGTGAATGGCTTTTATTAGTCTTTTCCGCCGCTTATTACTCGACATTTGTTTCACAATTCAACGAAATCTCGATTTCATTGATTTTAGATTCAAATTAAGGAAAGGTTTTGAATAAATTTATGGACTTTTTATGTAATTAAATAATAATAATTCTTATGAATAAAAAGTTTCGAATTACGTATCAATTTAATCAAGGTAATAAATTGATAATAATTTTTTTTTAGTAATTAGTTCTAATCCTGGAATAGTTGTAATTCTAGAATCATTTCGTTGTGATAAAAATGATAATTTTTGTAACTTTTTCTCAGCATGGCTATTTATTTAACTCCAACAAAGTAATCTAGAATAAATATTGCCTACAATATCTTTGTCACATTTGTTCAAGATGAGTTCGAAATTCATATTTTCAAAAAATAATTTAGCAAATAAATAATAATTTATATATTTCCAATTAATTTATTGTAAATGACCTAGCATGATGTCAGAATAAATTATTTCGTAAATTATGAACATTTTCCTTGAATTTCGAATGAGTACTCAATTCAATCAATTCTGACGATCAGTTTAGAGAAGTTATATTTATTCTAAAGTGTTCTTATCCTGAAACAAAAATGACTCTTGGTTTTATTATTTACTCAATAATTTCTATTTCTCTGGTTTATCCGCCGACACTGTAATAAAATGCCTTGGTTCAATTGTTTTAAAATTATAACTTTTTTATGATTTCAGTTGGTATATTTCGTATAAACATGGACATATTGAACCTATAGCACCTTATATAAGTGCCCTGGCTATTTTTCCACCTGAAGCCCCACTATTCTCACTAATTCTGAACATTTTCTCATTTCTATCATTTATTACTTCAATATTTCGATTCAAGTCAACCAAAGTTTTAATAGAGAATAGCAAACAACTGTCCACTGAATCGAAGCCTAGACTCAACCTCTGGAACAATCTGTCCCTCATAACAGGGTTAATCTCTTCTATAGGATTAGTAATCGTGGCCAATTACCGTTTCTCGGAAATGGTTTTAATGCACTCAATAGGAGCTTATCTGGCTTTCTATGGCGGGAGTGTTGACATGTTTTTTCAGAGCAGACTAGCCTATGGACAGTCACAGGAGTGTAGGGCCAAAACCAGGGCTCTCCTCTCTCTATTGACTTTTGTATTCACGGCATTGACGACAATTTTTTTGGTTTGGTCCCTTCAGATTAACCCGGATATGATTAAAGATAAAACCTTTGTTCGCGCACTCAAGTGGAACAGTAATGACGAGGGGTATACCCAACACCTGATATCAGTGGTCTTTGAGTGGCTTTTATTGGTCTTATCCGCCGTTTATTACTCAACATTTGTCTCTCAATTCAACGAAATCTCGATTTCAGTGAATTTAAATTCAATTTAAGCGAAAATTTTTTAATAATTTTTTAAACTTTTATTTTGTAATAAATTAATATAAAATTTTACTTACTTTAAATTTTCGTATTAGTAATCAATTTATTCTTTGTAATAAATTCTTGATAAATGTTTTTAGATGATAGTTAATTTGTATTTTAAATTCTGTATCTCACCTGGCTAAAACTACTTTTTTGCATTTCGTAAATTTAATAAAAAACAAAAACATCCATATAAAGTAGTTTTTTATCTGTTCCATCAATTATAGATTTGTTTAACAAGGCAATTTATGATTAACAAAACAAAAAAGGTGACAGTTTGAAATAAATTCAATTTAACTTGCTTAAATCTAATAGAATATGAAGTTTTATTTGATTCTATCTCTAATCACGTGATATAAATTAAATAAATATCAAAAATCGTGGGAAAAATGTCAGCCAAACAAAAATTGTTATTTCCACTGATATTTTCAATAATATGTGATAGGTGCTTTACTCATCCGGGTCTTTTGGAATCAATTGGTGGCGGTGTAGACGATATATTTTTTGATATCAATAATGATGTGAAAGAGGTAGTGAAGGGCATCGATGACCAAGTTGTATTTCCGACTAATGGCATGCTCACCAGGTTAACAAATCCTGTTCATAAGTTTACCGAGAATTTATTTCTCCCGGATAAGAATCGGAACTCTAGGCTCAATGAGAATGCCAAGGCTAAAAATTCGAGAAAACAAACAGTAGATACCAAGATCAATCCTGCCGGTCTAATAGCACGAATCAACTTGGACAAATCACAAAATCAAGTGGTTCCCGTAGAGTATGAGCTCGATGAAGATACCAAGATCACTGGAAGTGGGAAAGAAAAGACAACCGAGACGAAAACAATAAAGGACAAAGATTATTTAAGGAATGCAAAACCTGCTAAAATAACTACCAAGACAACCTTAACTACTCCTAAAGGAATTGTACCTAGAAAATCTAACCTTGAAAAGCAGAGCATTTCACCAATTTCTGTCAAAGAACCATCAAGGAACAATCGTATGACAAGCATGGTCACTACCAAATTTCCAAAAATTAGCTCGACAATACAACCGAAATCGACCACGACAAATGTTCCTGTAACAATAAAGCCAATCACAACGAGTAAACCTGTTGAAATATTTAAACCAACAAGATCTTTTTTGATGAACAAGTTACACGACTTTATTGAAAGTAACGTTGAAACAAATTTACCAAGTTTAACAATTAATCCCGAGGTTAATGCATTGGAGTCAACAGAGTCAGACATAACAGTATATAATCTTGGTAAAGACAAACAAAAAGGAGGATCTAGCAATATGATCAAGCATCTTCAATATGATTTTTCAATATCACCACGTATGAATTTTTTATGTTGTATAAAATTGTTTATATCATTTATATGCAATACATTACCAGGGTCTTATTATAATTACTCATTATAATCTAGTTATGACTATTCGAGAAAAATTCCTCAAAATCATTGAAGACACGTATAACTGGGCAAAAGCCAATTGGAGACTGGTACAATTGATCTTGAACGCGACCTCAAGAATGACCCAGGGGCAGCTGCAAAAGATACCTCATTCCACGATATTCTTGCAAATACTGAGGGATTCAGCAACAATTAAACTGAGCCAGATGAAAGAGGACTTCCTCAACAGATACTCGGATAAAACAATAGCTCACCTTGTTGAAAATTCACTGAAATATTCGAATTTTGGAAAAGGTTCAGGCTCGTTTGAGAATCAACTTGGTTTGGTTGACAAGTTGGTCAGTCTTCCTGGAGTCGGCACAATGATCGGACACGCATTAACAAGCACAGCTAATGGAATGCCCTTCACAATGACCCTGATACTCTTAGGCGAATATCTAGCGAAGGAAATCACAGTGGGTCAGCTTGCTGATAATAAACAATTCGCTGAGATTTATAGGAATGTAACCAAGCAACTAACGCCATATGTCGAGGTGCAGGTCAACCAAACCTTGGACGCTGTTCGCGAAAAATTGCACATGGTCATCGCTAATCTGACAGAAGTTGAAAATATACAAGAATTCGCTGATAATGCCATTAAGATGAGCAAGCCAATTTTCAAAAATATTCAAAATTATTTAGGCGTAAATTTTTTCAAATTTGACTAATAATCGAAACAATTTTTTACATAAATAATAAAATTCTAAAAATGCCATGTTCATATTTCAATTACAAGTATAATTTTTGATTGAAATTCATTGATTTTTAATTACCTTGAACGAAATGACACAATGCTCAGCTCCTGTTCAAATTCATTGTGTCAGTCGACCATGTATATTTTGTGTAACCCGGCCAATTACATCTATTAATTAAAGAGGAAAATAACCAGGCCAGATATTTTAGTGTCAGTGAAAACTACTTCGATAAGATAAATAAAATATTCCAGCTCTAAAACCTGATGTTAATGGAAAGTTGATTCTGGATATTTGACCAAGAACAAAGGGATTATTTTAGCCCATGTTTTGAATTCGAATTAAAAGATAATTATTCAAAAATAAGTTCGAAATAATTAATTGCAGGATAATTAATAAATTTGCCAAAAAAATAAATTCCAAACTTTCGTGTCTCAGATTACTTTCGATTACATATTAAGTAATACTTAATCTAAAGACGAATCACATGAGCTGTTGATTGACGTAACGGTGAAAATCTAATTAATCTTGGTATCAAATATCGGGTTAATTAATCAAAACTACAGTTTCTTTCCTCTAAAATGGACCTCAGATTCATTGTTTTCACCTTTTTGATTGCCCTGATCAGTTTAATATCCTGTGATGACAGCACCACTACCACCTCCACCACCACAACCACCACTACCACAACCACCCCCTCCACAACAACAACTAGCTCAACTACAACAACACCCAGCACAACCACTGGTAAGCTTAAGCAACGAAAAATCTGTTTATTTTTTCAGTTGTCATTTCCTTTCAAAATTAAATTATCAAGATAACTTTAAGATTATGGTTAATGAACAAGCTAATTTTGAAATTTTCAGTTTCAGAATCAGAAAAATTGAAAAACCGCACAGAAATTGCTGAAAAAGAGACCAAAAAGAGAATAAGTATTGAATTAGCAGGCTCATGCACTTAATTATGGTTTGACCAAGCAAATTTCACCATTCATTTCAGATGCCACTATCGAAGAGGGGAAAGAAGTGGTCGAGCAGTTCAAAAATAGAACCTTGGAGATCAAAAGTAAGCAAATAAATAAAATAACAAGCTTATTCAATATTATTTGCAATGACCAAGATACCTTAATCCATTCACCGCTGGCCAGTGCCCTGAACTCAGTTTTCAAATGGGCGGACGACCACTTCCCGTTGACAGTAAAAATCTTGCAAGTTGCAAAGACACTGTCGGACACACAGTTGGAGCAAATACCCGGCGCTAAGATATTCCTGGAGATCCTGTCCGATGCCACGCACTGGCATATGGTGAAGGAGAAGCTCCGTCCGGGACAGGACTTCAAGAATCACACGATTGAGAAAGTTGTCGAAGAATTTTCCCGACACCACAACTATACGCTCAAGGACATCCCATTCCTGAACAATATAACAGATAAGATAACCTCGATACCCGCAGTAAAGGACCTCACCAAGACCGCACTTACCACAAATGTCAATGGTGTCCCATTTGCACTCACCCTGGTGTTTTTGATGCAGCATTTGGGCACACAAATACCTCTCAGCCAGTTCACCAATGCAACTGTCCAAGCTGAAATTATAAAGAGAGTCAGCAATGATTTCCAGCCATTCCTAAAAATTCAGTACAACAGAACAATTAACAAGGTCAAAAATCATACCCACAAGGTCATCGCCAATCTGACTGACTTCGGTGAATACCAAGTCAATAAGGCGGGTGAAATTGTCACCAACATCTCTGACCATATTCTTGGTAATATCAAGAATACTACCTCGCTATTTGTCGACTATAGCGGAAATTCACTGAACAGGACAAAGATTCTAAATAAGCTTGTTGCAAATATGACTCAGAAACAGTGGGAAGACATGATAACCTTCATGAAGAGAACTAGAGAAGTACCAGGCAGAATATTCGAGAGCCCACTCAATGGGGTCTCCTTTATGGCAAACAATGCCCTGGATATGGTGAGGAACACGTTTGGCAAGGTTACAGACTTCACACAATGGTTGAACTTGCTAACCTGGTCACATTTGGAAGATCTTGGCAGCACAGCCGGCAGAGCGCGCGATATAGGCATGAATAACATCTACCATGCTCAACATTTGACCATGGGAATGGCCAGACATGCCTACAACACCGCTTTGAACCTGAGTGATTTAACAATGAAAATGTCCCCGCTGGAAATATTCAAGTTCAAAAGCGTAGATGATCTTGCTAAGAACAAAGCCAAGAACAAATCTAATGATGGTTACACAGAGCCCGAAGGATTTTTCACCAGGATGCCCATTGTTGGCCGTTTACCAGGCGTGACTGTGGTCCAGGGACTTTTCAATCAGTTTCCACAGTTTAGCTTGCTCAATTTTGATCAAACTATGAAACTATTCGATGTGTTTAGGTCCAAGTAACTAAGTTTAATCAAGTTCATTTGATAAATTACATTCAATTGGAACTTAAAATAAACTATTATTCTGTCCAAAAAATTAACTTGATTAAATAAAATTATTTTTGTATTTAATACAATTAATTATCAAATCAAATTATAAAACCAAAATTTAAAATTATCTAGGTATTGTTTGAGGTTTTGTTCAGTGAAAGCTAAGCGTCTGTCGTTAAGAATAAATTATATCTCGAGAAACTCCTTTCTATATCGCAATCAGTTATCGGACACCATTTCATGGCTGCAATTTCAGAGGGACTGAAATCTCGGTCAAGAATAACATCAGTTTTTCCGCTAATAATATCGCTTATGTTCTCCAATTGTTTTAAACCTTTGTTTTTCTTAAAAATATCTCCCATTTGGCTCATTTAGCTTTTTGATATGAAGACTTGTCTTCATGTGTTGATCCACATGTGATTTCTTATCGCCGCTGACTTTTGTGAGGCAAACTTGACAGTAGAGGACTCGGCTATTATTGGTTTCATCTGATTGTATACTTGGTACACCATTTGATTGCTTAACAAATCTTTTCATTCGATCCAAATCTGTTTCCCGTGTTTTCGGCATATTTTCCGCTTTTTTAATCAATTTAACAAAATATTAAAATCTGTAGCGGATCTTATTCGTGATTACCACCGATGATGATAGTGACCACTTCTTGAACAACTAGTGAGCCGATGATTAGTCGACTGATGAGGAATGAGTCCACAATCCGACCACAATCTCGTAAAAACTCGAGTTTTTAAGAGATAACAACAATTGTTTGAATGCAATGAATGGCCACAGAATTTAAGTCTTGTGATCAACGGTTCCACTGAACAGCTTTGGACTCTTAGTAACTGATGACAGGGAATGGGAGGACAGGTTATGAAAAGCTCGAGCTTTTTCTACCGACGGGCGACAAAACTAGTCGTTGAAGTGGATAACAAATGCAATGCTTTATTGAAAACTGAATTATGGCTCAAATAATGAGAACAAAGGATTGTATGAAAACTGAGTTAAAACTGTGCGACTGTTGTCGTCAAGTATTGAGCACAGACTGAGGTTTGCGTATGAATACAATGGATATAAAAACCAAATTTCATTAAAATTGCTCTGAAATTACGTTACATTTCTGATAAATGCCTAAAAAAGTCACAAAACCTTCAAATAGTCTGTTATACGCGAAATAGTCATTTATAGGCGTTTATAAAATCGGTTAAATGACCCCTCAGTACGTGATTCGGACACATCTCAAGTCTTAAGTTAATGGCATTAACCGCTAAAATAGTCCTGGCACCTATTCCTGTGAGCATTACCTATGACTAACGTTTCAAATAAGCTAAAGATTAAAATCAAAGACTTTGTATCCGTCAGACAGTTTGGACAGACAGTTGGACAATAAGATATTAGCGAGGTCATAATAAACCGAGTATATGGACCAAGATTATGATTTTCATTGATTTTTTTCAAATTTTAAACCAGGTCTTGGCCGAATCGATGTGTAAGTCTTAGGACTATTCAGTAATATAGATACCTTGCTACAATGATTCCTACAGTTTCAATAAAACTATGGATGAAATGATGATCAGAGAGCCGGTGCAACACAACAATACCAAACTCATTGATTTCGTTACCGACAATATGTATCAAATCAAAGATCCGCTTCAATTGGAGGCACTCCTGATGTCGGAAGAAAAGCAAATGTTTTGTAATTTCGTTATGTGGGGGCCGACCTATCATTCAAAGAAAATAAAGCCACCGCTAGACCTGTATAAGCGAATAGCGAATGAACGGGATCAAAATTCTTGCAAAGATTTGGCTGCAAATAAATTGAGAGAAACTGATAAAGTAGCTGGACACATTAATAGTTTTTCCCTTCAATTTTTTCGCCGAATATTTAAAACTTTTTCTTAATTTAAAAATTGATTAAATTGTTCGCTATTATATGAAAATTATTATTATTAATTGATCTTGGTCAACTTTCTTTCGCTTAAATCAAATAAATGAGAATTTTTATAAGAAATTCTGTTTTGTTTATTAATAAATGTCCTGGATGAGCCATCTAATCAAGGTGGTAAAACTCATATGCGGATAACCTTTAAATTATGCTAGGTATTTCTTTTGAATCAAATGAAAGTATATATTGAGTTATAATTGAGTATTAAAATATCGGTTCAAATGTAATCATATCATTATTTTTTGCTCGAATTTGAATCAAGCTTGATAATTTTTAATCTAACATATAAAGAGAAGTTTAGCAACAAAATTGAACTAATTGAAAGGTGAAAAGCAGGTAAACTACATTGTTGTTGATAACTTGATTAATTTGGAATTTTCACACAAATAGCATTTCTTCTATTTGTTAAAAGTTTAAAATTTCAATTAAAAAATTTATTCAATTTAACAGAAAATCATTTTTTTAAAAAAATAATCAAAATTTTTACGATTGAATACCAGATGTTATATAAAGCCATTCATTAATCACTAGTTATTAGTGAAATATTTCAGTAAAAACACACAATGAATGAAGAATTCAAAATTAAAATGGACCAGGTCTTTGATAAATTGGCATTTCTGTGGGCAAAACAGGTTTTGCGATGTTTGGCCAGCCCAGGCAGACCAAGAGCAATTTTTGAAAGAAGAATTGATGTAAGTTAGATCTATCTAAACCAGAGCCGCATTCCTGAGTGATTGAAATTATTGACTGCAAACAGGATAAAAAGTGTTCTTGGCGAAAATGAACAAAGAATTGGTTGATTTCACCATGATAAGTCTCAAATCAGTTCGCAATTTGGATGTTATCAGTTATGCATTGGTTTACAATCTCTGGGGATTCAAAATCAACGACAGCCTGGAGAAAGACCCGGCTTGTAAACCTAGCATGCTAAAACAATTGACATGTACAATTTTTTTCATTCCTATCAGTTTGCGGGATATGGCTCGGTTATATCCGCAATTATCATGCAGAAGAGGAGGGTGATTTGGCCAGGTTGTTTAACCTGACCGTCTCTATCGCCAGAGAACACATTTCGGAGATATTTCTGACGGCTTTCTTCAAAAACACATTCGAGTGAATCGAAAATCACTCCAATATTCGCAAATTGAAGGCCAAGTCATGTGTTTCGATAGAGGAGTACTTCGAAGTAAGACGAATAGATATAGCCTTGATCATTTGCTGCTATCCCTTCAAATACGACTCTGGGGTAGAATTGGCAGCCAATGAGGACTTCACTCTATTCGAGCGACTATATGGAGCACATGCTTATCGTCAATGATTTGCTCTTGATTAACATTGATCATTAGCATGTGCTTCATATAGTCACTCTTCGTCGAGAGCAAGTGAAGGACATCAAAGACTCGATGGTATTCTTTCTGAAGACAAATCCAATGACTATAATATGATTATTGAAATCGACGCAAACGGACAGATTCTGGACAGCCTTCACGCGACCGGTCCGAGCCTTACCCGACTCTCTGAGGTCAGGGAGGTTAGACTCAATGATAAGGAAACAGTTTTATATTTAGGGTCATTAATCAATGGTTATCTTGGCAAATTGACTCTTAAACGTTAGAAGTGCTGAAAGTTTAGGATTTTATTCTAATATTAAATAATTTAATTTTTATTCTTTCATTTCTTTTGTTATAAAATTAATTAAACTCTGATTTTAATTAAATTTGATTAAATCCAAAGAAATGTTAAGAATTGGTATAATTTTGATTTTATTTTTAAATAAAATTTAAAACAAATAAAGACTCGTATCGCTTACTTGAACCAAGATCATTAATTTACCATAGTCCATAGTCTCAGTAAATCAGGATGGTAGTATGCTTTGCCCATGCACATTATGATATAAATGGTCGTGATAATGTTTTAATCAATTATTAGACAAAAATAGTGATTTATTATTAGTTATAATTTTGATAATTTGAAGAACCTAGATAATAGGTGGTTGACGCCTGAGACTATGGTGCTCTAGGCTTTTGATTCATTTTCCAACTTTTGAATGGCTTTGAAAAGCGGGACCACATATGTCTTGTACTCCGTCGGGTTGGACGAAGCTTCAGTCAGTTCACAGGTGGTGGCGGCCGGACCACTCACTGACTCAAGTGCCTTGCTAAAAATTCTTAATGAGACGTCCCAATACTTTTCAATAATTTCTTTGGCGCCATCTTTGTCCGGGTAGAAAGAAGCTAACTTATCGGCAAACTTTTTCTGCAGGCTATTTGAATAAAATGAAAGTTGATTTAATATATAATTGCCTAGTACAATGATCTCGATTTGGGGGAGGAAACGGTTGTGGCATTATTTAATTACCAAGAAAGTTCGGGAAGAGTGCTCTTGGTTTCGCCTGTAATTATCTTGTTGAGCTGAGTAATGAAACCCAATCGGGTCGGGTTGCCTTCTTTAGCATGGGAATTTATTTCTTTGACCGCCGCTAAAGCCTTTTCCT
>JAQGBD010000454.1:0-30289 GCA_034698165.1 Punctoribates punctum | reverse complement strand
TCTCTCTCTCTCTCTCTCTCTCTCTCTCTCTCTCTCTCGAAATTTTTATGATTAGATGAACTCAATTTGAAAACACATTTCACTGATAGTCAGAACAACTGCTAACCTATTAAATGAAAAAACGAAAGCCAATGGCTTCGAACCAATGGCCCGAAGCCTTGTCTTGTCTCATATGGTGGGGGCTGTCATTAAAAGCCAGTGCCTGACAAACAAGTTTTCAATTGTGAAAAAGAAAACCAAAAACCAGTGGTTTGAAGACCAATGAAAGCGATTTACTGATAATTTTGTCGCCGAATCCCTTATTCTGTGCGAAAGAGAGTGAAAATCATTAATAATTTTATTTATATTTTTCAGTCATTTGTTTTGAAATTCATGTCTGACTGGAGTCTGAATACAAGGAAATCAAAATTCAATTAAAAAGTTTTCTTCGCATTCATTAAACATTTGTTTGAGTTTTCAATTGTTTTCTCAACAATTCAACGAATATTTTTTGAGCAAGACTTTTGAATTTCCATAATTAACAAGGTGAATATTTCCAGACACTATGGATTCAAATCAGAAGTAAGTTTTGACCAAGATAATACTGTAATACCTTATCTTAAGTCAACCAATAAACTTTTGCCCTGCAACTAATTAACAAAATGACCTAGATTTTTCTCCTTTTTATTTCCTACTGCATCCCAGCAACAAATTAACCTTTCTCAATTAAAACAATGTTTAATTTAAAAATCTATTCTAGTTATTCATCAAATTTGGATCAATGGATAGACTCTTCAAATGAGATATTAATGTCTGTCTTCGAAAACAATGACTTCGATTCAGTGATTTGCAAGAGTGAGCCCTTTGTCGAGAACAGCATATTTCACAGCGCCTTAAAGTCAAAACTTAGCATGCTCAAAGCCGGCCTCACATTAGATAAGGTATGGGCTAGCTCATTATTCTAAAATTTAAATAATCAACCCTGATTAAAAAAATTATCTTGTTTTATCAATTGATCTTGGTGATATAAAGGATGATCTTGATGCCGCCCAAAAGTCAGTGAAACAGACCCTGGATTTGTGCGAAAGGCTGAGACGCAAAAAGCTGTTCAAAAACCTGTCGGCTAAGTTTAGTAAGAATTCGTGCGACAAATACACGGACACAGAATTACAGGCAGAGCTCACCCACGCCATAATTGTGGGCTGTGCCGCCGCACTGGAACTCCTTCAATGCCATAACCTTAAAAAGTTGGCCAAAATTGTCTATAAAATCAGTGTTTGTATGAAATCCTTTAAGTAAGTCATCTATTATTCAACTCATTTTTAAAAACCTATTAACTACTTATTGTTTATGCAGTCAGTTAACCGGTTCTTTATTTCTGACATATTCATTAGTATAAACATGTTCATTTTTGCAGATTATGCAGGAGTGTCTATGAGAAACGAACCAAATGGGAGTCTCCAAAGTCAAAGAAACAGTTCGAGGCCGGAATAAGTCTTGAGCGTGGGTTCCGACATCTAATTGTCAGTTATCTGCCACCAAAGCTGCTCAGAATAATAAACTTCCTGGGATATAGAGGTGTCCGTGAAATTGCATTCAGAGAACTGAACAAGACAGCATTCGAACTGACCGGGGTCTATAGCATAATCGCTGAGTTGGTGTTAATTGTTTACTGGCTTTACATTGAAGTTCACACAAGTTTTGGGCCAAAAAACACACAATTCTTCCGACAATTAATCGATAAAAAGCTCAGTTTATTCCCAAATGTAAGTCATTATAAACTTTTTCGATTCACCAAGATCATTTGGAATAGATATTATTATTCTCTAAAACTAATTTACCATGTTCATTCAGAGCCTGTTATACAGAGCAGCGAACGCCAAACTCATACAACTGAGCGGTTCCATAGACTGTGCTATCAATGAATACAATCAAATAATCAGCAAGGACAAAGAGCTGTTCCACAAGTTTGCACATTTTGAGCTTCTCTTCTGTTATGCGGTTAAATGTGACTGGACACAATGTGTCAAATACTCACAATTGTTACGCAAACATACCCTCCACTCCCCATCGATCACCACATATCTGGAGGGAGTGTTCCGATACGCCTATGCCGTCGACAACAAAGACCAAGATAGTAAAACTATCGCCACTGAACTTTTCAAGTGATTATCCAATAATTAATTGATTCAAAAGCATCATGGTGATTTTATTTTTGATAGGACTGTCCCCTCTCTTCGAATCCGATATTTGGGTAAAACAATTACCTTTGAAAAAGCGGTGGTTGTCTTCTCTCAACGGTATTTCCTAAACAACGACTTCATGTTACTCCCTGTCTTGGTAAATTTAATAAATCCTACTCCTTCCCCATTTAATCTCGGTAACTTTTGCACAGGAAATTTTATACCAAGTTAATTACATTCATTTACTCAACGGAAATACGGAACTGACAGACACTTGGCTTAAACGGGTCGACAACGAGATTGAAGTCCAGGGAAAAGATTTCGGTAAATGAACCTGTTAATTAAATAGCTGAATTTATTTATTTTATTGATGATCTTGCTTAGTTTTGGGCAGAAATGGGGACTTCTATCTGACGGCCCTCTTCTACAAAGCAATACTTTTCAAACAAATGGGAAATTTAATTGAAGCGCAACAATACTTGAGAGCAATTCTTAACCAGTAATCCATTTATTTTCAATGACCTAATAGTTTGTCAATCAATTGATTCACTTTTCCCCAAAAAAGGGAATTCCGTATAGAGAAGGACAGGTGTCTAATACCTCAAACACTTTTAGAGTTGGCTCTCATTGAAATGCATTTTAAAAACAACCAAAAATCAAAGGAATTGTTAGACTCTGTGCTGAAAAACTACAGTAGATATACGACAGAGAACTTGGTCCACATCAGAGCCTATGGAGCGCTCAGAATAATGGGGTTCAACACCGATAAGGTCTCCGACAACTTGTGTTCGTATATTTGAAACTTATTTTTTCAAAATTCATGGAAAATATCTTTTTTTTTCTGTCAACAGATGACGAATACGGAGACAATGGCTCTGAGAATAATGACAATGAAATTAATTGAGCTAGGTTAATTTCATTGATTGTCTGTATAATAAACTAGGCATTAAAATACTTGTGAACAAATAATTATCTTGGTCTTAAATTAAGAGTATTAATAATTTTATTACAAGTTTATTTAATTCCTGTAATTTGTTACCTTGAATAAAATTCGTTTAATTTATAAATTTGACTTGATGAATAAATACAAAATATTGATCACATTGAAATAAGCTTGGTAATCCAATTTCATAACAATCCGGTTTCATAACAAAGCCTCGTAACTCTTATACAGATTATAACCCATTGTGACCGAAAGGGTCAGAATATTTAGGCTGAACCCAAACATTCTGTATTTGGGATATCCCAACCAGAATGTAAAACGACCTAGCATAAACAGGAAGAACTGTGCCGGGATATACTTGACAGTGTGTTCCCCATCCAAGTGCTGAACGAGTATTAGGTTAGAGACCAGGACCAACACAAACTGTTCAAACGAATTGGTCAGAATATTTTTGGCGTTGAGGACCAGGTGCTCATTACCAGAGGTCGGGTCAATTGCCGAACACTTGGCTCTCTTCCACATCACAACGTAGAAGCATCGGAGGACCCACATAGCACCGGGCGTTGAGTATCTGAGCACAAACCCAACCCGACTCTGAATGTCGGTCAGGTCCTCGCCTTTTGTTTTCACTAATTTACTGAAGTCTATCCACTCACAAAACACCAGGATCATAAATAGAAAAGTAAATAGATGACCTGCCACCAAAAGGCGGTTCGATGTCTGTCTGAATTGATCAAGCCTCTTTCTTTCGGCCTCTGCGGCGGCCAACGCTTTTGCCTTTGCAATGGCCTCCAATTCTGGGTCAACAGAATGAATAGCACCGGACTCCAGGTCCTGAACCCGAGTATTCTTCTTAATTTTTTGCTCGATCACATATTTGGCCAAATACTGGACACCTCTGAACCAAAACATAACTGCATTCAAAGACCAAGATTTTAATGAACAGAATATTCAGAATATTCATTGAATTGTTTTTATTCACAGAATCATTGAGTCATTAAATTCAAGTTCACCTTTACATCAATGAAATTGAAAAATCAATAATCTTTTTCATAACACAGACCGGTATTACAGTCTATTCTGGGTTTTGTGGACACGACTATCACAATAGGAAGTGCTGTTATCCATGTATTCTATATTTTAATCGAGGTCTGTCTGTAATTACTATGGAAACATGTGATGATAACTTTTGAATGATAGCTTTTAACTAAATAATCATGGTCGTTTATTTATAATTTATTTATTGCTAGCTTTAAAAACAATTGACTGAGATATTTGTAATAAATTATCTTGCTAAATAACTTGATTAAAAATAGAACTGTAATTTTCCAGAATATACCATGAAATACACCACTTCAAGTTTTATCTTGGTAATTGCATATTCTAATGAAGTTCGTTTTTTAATTTTATCTTTTTAATTATAACCTTGCTAATTACTTATAATTTAAAAGGTTTATTCACCGCATTCCTTGGTTAGATTCCATTCAATTAATTAGAATTATAAAGAATAACCCGGGTTAGTTATACAGTGCCTATTAATGGCGACATAGATCATTAGGTGGGTCCCTCCCTGTGCTCTCCAGACTAATAAAAGCGAATTCTGAATAAAAAAAAATATAATTAATTTGTTTTGACGTAAAACCGGTTCAGAAAAAAAATCTTTTTTGAGGATAAAAACGATTCGGACTATAAGTCGACTATAAGTCGATTTGTAAATGAAATCAATTTAATGATTAATTCAATGTCGAGGCTCTCCTCTCAAAGTGAATATCAGGCGAGAAATCGATTTAGTAAATGATCTGAGCCTTCAAAAAGATTTTTTCACTAAACTTGAAGGATAACTATAACTCTATTTACAGGTTTTAATCCTGTGATACATAACTCATGTTTTAGTAGAAGTTTTGCTCAAATTGTTTATTCAGTAAAAACTGAATTTTAATTGGATTTTAAGTGAATTTCAGAAAAAGTTTTTCTTAACAAAAGTCTTAAAAGTCTCACAACTTTTGAATATTTGTTTTATTGAAAAACAATGAATACTTGAAATTGATTTTAGAGTTTATTTAAATTTTTAAAAATTTCTTTGAAATTCTTGGTTATTATGTAAGGAATTTGTGACTCATTGATGACTTTGAATGATAATAAACTATCAGATTTTTGTGCGAATTGAAGGATTATTTTAATTCAATTATCTAATCATGAATGACATTAATGGGTGAGTTTTATGAATATATTTTGATAATTATTTAATCTTGTAACAAATTGGAAGACTTCATCCTTGACAAAATAAATACGCTTAAAAAATAATTTGTATCTAGCTCAAATTCATTTAAATTAAACGCATACACTATGCAGCACATTTTACCGTGGATATTTGTTGACTTTTAACTTTAATTTACCATGATAGAATAATAGAAAATTCATTATTGGAATTAATTAATTGAGCTTGATATTTTCCCGCAAATGTGCCTGATATTAAAGTAACCCTGGTCCAATAAAATTGGAAGATTCAATAAACTCATCCTTCAAGATATTGGAAAAGCTTTTCAGTGATAATGATTTGGATGAGACTATAGCCGGCGCTGAACAGCACTCGTCTCATGATTTTCACTACGGTTTCGTGAAATGCCATTTACTCGTTGCGAAGTCAATGTTGACATTTGACCAGGTTACTTTCCCATATAATCTTGATTAAATGAATACGAGATATTTATCCTGAAAAATTCAGAACGACCTTGATCAGGCTATTGAAGCACTTGAGGCGAACATCAAGTTATGCGATTCAATCAGAAGGAAAGGCTTTATACAGAATTTGATGAAAATTATTCTGACCCCGGATTACGACCAATACACAGATGGTAAACGTGATAATTCACCATGTTAATTTACTAAATGTTCCAATTGGAACTAGATGAGATTCACGCTGAGCTAACTTATGCCATGTGTATGTCCTACTATGGAGTACTGCATCTAATGAAGAGCAAGAGCATCTCAGATATAATCGCCCCAGTGAACAAGCTCAGACACGCAAAAAATTCATTCAAGTACATTTTTACATAAATCAATAAATTCCCCATGGTTAATTTTATAAATTTAATCAAGGGAGTGTAGGCTTATATTCAAAAGACGACGGGAATGGCAGAGTAGAGTGTCCAAGATCAATTTTGAAGCCGGCATTAGTCTGGAGAGAGGGTTACGCCACCTAATGATCAGCTATTTTCCGCCCAAACTCTTCTCGATTACTAAGTTCTTGGGCTACAGAGGGGTCAGGGATATAGCGTTTATGGAGCTGACCAAAAGCGCCTACAAACTGACCGGGATATACAGCAGGTCCGCCGAAATGTCACTCTTAACGGACATCCTATACATAGAGCCGGTGACCAGTTGTGGCCGAAAACGTCTCGACATTTGTGACGTTATTCTCGAAAAGCGACTCAAAACACATCCAAATGTATGCGAAATTTTATTTGAAATTTACCTTGATATATTTGCGAGGAGAAAATTACCCAGGACTTTTTAAAATACCAATAGATAAATCATAGTTTTTCCTGGTTAAACAAAATAATAATTTATTTAGCTCTACAGTTTTACGTTAAATTAAGCTTGTAACATTTTATTCACAATATTCAGCAAGATAAATAACCTAGGCTACAATAAAATCTTTAGAAACCCCGCTAAAAACCCTTAAAAATGACCTCTTTTCAAAATTAGATTATCTTGGATTAAAAACAGATTAAAGCCCAATATATTTATCAAGTTTATTTATTTTTGTTATATTTTACAGGCTTTAGCATACAAAATATTCAAGGCAAAATTCTCGCTCATGAACGGCGAACTAAACACAGCAATTGAAGAGTTCGAGCAATTGTTGCTAGATGACAAACAGATATTCCACAAGATATCTGAGTGGGAACTCATGTGGATATATGCCCTCAGCTGTCAATGGGATGAATGTATTAAATATTCACAAATACTGAGGGAACAGACCCTCCATTCCCCGGTAATCACAACCTATTGCGAAGCTGTCTTCACATATTTCAAAGCCTATAAGTCGGGCGACGAGAAGCTCAAGGCTCAGGCAACTGAGCAAATGAAGTAAGCAATAAACCGGGTCTTTTTATCACTAAATTTGGTAAAAAATACTTCAGAACTGTACCGAAACTAAAGCCAAGAAATATCGGAAATCCTATCGCTTTTGAAAAGAGTTGTATCGAAAGGGCGAAGGAATACCTCGAAAATAATGAGTACCTCTTCCTGCCTGTCCTGGTTTGTCTAATTCAAAAGTTATCTTGCACAAATTAAGTTATGGTTAATTTGTTTGCAGGGTATGCTATATAACGGAAACCTATTCTATTTGATCGAAGGAAATGTTCCGCTTCTGGAAAGTCATTTGAATCTTGTCAGCGATGAAATGAAAATTTACCTCAAAAGGCCAGGTATTTAAACATTGTTTTCACCTGGTTAGATTTAAAAATGCCTATACTTGCCTTGAACAATTGATAGTTGACTCGAATGTTAACCTTGTTCATAGATAACCCAAAATATGTGGACTACTATTTGGATTCACTCTTCTATAAAGGAGTTCTTATGAAACACATGAGACGACTGATCGAAGCACAGCATTGTTTCAATACTATCCTCGAAGAGTAAGCACCAAGTTTTGTATAGAAAAATTATCTTGATCATTAATTTCCATCAAAAGTATTGATAATATCGACGAAGACAAGTCATTAATACCACAAACTCTGATGGAATTGGGATTAATTCAGACGATAATCAACAATAAAACCGAAGCCAAGAAGTATTTCCAAAAGGCTCTGAAACACTTTAGCGGTTATATTACCGAAAGTCTGGTCCATATCCGGATCAACTCAGCGCTTAAAGACCTGGATTCAAATGTGGACACCGACGACAAAAATCATCTCAACGTCAACTTAAGTGAGTTCTGTTTGTTTTAAGACTTGATGGTTAACTTTCAATCAATTTAGTTGAAGAATATGCCAGAAGAGTGTCCGAGTTGACCAAGATTTAACCATGCACAAAAAACTGGAATATCACAATGTTTCAACAAGCAAATAGATGGCTTAATTGTAATCCAATTAGCACAGATAAATTAACCAAGATAAATACAACAAAATAAATATTTTTCTATTTTATTTACCAAGGTTTAAAAATTAAATTAAATTCGTTTATTTTAACAAATAGAACATGGTCATTCAATGTGTTGATTAACAATTATTGACAGAATTAAACAAGTGATATTTAATAGTTAACATGCAAGTTATTTATATTAAAATCGATATTAATAATTAAAGCACAGAATAGCACAGAATAAGTTTAAAAGAGAGCATAGTTTCCATAGTTATTGCGATTTCAATGAATTTTAATTTACTATAAATTATTGATTTTTTGTTTCACAACAGGTTTTCATAGAATTGGAGAATAATTTCTTAAAACTCAATGTTTTCCTGAAAAGCAAACGTTTCTTATTCTGTGCGCAGAAAGTTGTCTATGAATTACCTTTCATTATATTCTTGGTATTTATCTGTGAGACCCTTGTTTTGAAAGCTGATCAAGAATTCAGTAATTTTTTTCGGGCGAAACAAAATAAATGAAAAGTTCAAGAGTTATGTCGTCAGAGTCCGCGCCTCCCATAGGAATGGTTGACGTAGAGCCGGTTGTGGTGCCAAAACCAGCTGGGTTAACCCAAGCCGAAAAAGAGCAAATG
Organism: Punctoribates punctum; assembly: GCA_034698165.1. NCBI lineage: Eukaryota > Metazoa > Arthropoda > Arachnida > Sarcoptiformes > Punctoribatidae > Punctoribates > Punctoribates punctum. The sequence continues at coordinate 21,459 of JAQGBD010000454.1, read as the reverse complement.
AAAGCGTTCACCAAAAGTGCGGCCCCTTTTATGGCTGGGGGTCTGGCGTTTACTTTTATTTATGGGTTACTTGTGCTGAGCGATTGGCTTGACTTCAGCAAAATTATCGGAACCACCGCTGAAGAGCTGTCCGACAGTCAGTCACGCACTGGATTTGTGTTAAGGTACTCGACATTCGGCGGTGTTTGGGTCGTCGGGTGCTTACAGTATGTGGCGATCATCAGAAACTTTTCGCCGGCAATGGACCCGACCTCCGGGAGTGAGCAAAATGTGCAAACGGCCAAGAACATTCTCAATAACTCATTTGAACAGTTTGTCCTCGCGCTGGTCTCTCAAATGATCCTCGTACAATTCTTAGACGGAGAACTAACTGTTAAATACATTCCGGCACTGACCCTGCTCTTTATTCTGGGTCGGATTACATTCGCATTGGGTTATCCCAAATACCGGCACTTCGGGTTCCTGATAAATGTGACCCCGCTCACAATCACCATGTTTTATAACCTCTACAAAGCGTTTCAGATGTTATTTTAACATGCACATTCACTCCAGTGTGATCCTATTCCATACAGACTTCTTCTAGAATTTATTCCAAGCTCAAAAGTGAGCAAGATATTTATTTAAATAATGTTATTATATCAGTATTTCATAAATATTTCAATAAGAAAGTGAAACAACCTTGCTAATCAATCAAAGTTGTGAAATGTAAAACTGGTTATCTATCAATGGATAGAAGCCTAGCGATGAGCACCGGACGACCCTGAGCTAAGTCTGAGCGCACTCACAACACATGAATTCTGTTTTTACGCTACGAATGGTTTTGTCCTTCACTTTAATTAATCGATTGTTTCCTCGTTTAGTTTGAATTTTCAAACCGTGTAATTACGAGCAATAATAATAATGTCACCCAGTGTAAATTACCTTGCTGGAAAAATTTACTGTTAATTAGTGTTTTCGGGGTATTTATCATATTTTTAACCTTTCGCTGAAAAACATGACTCTATGGCAGACACTGGGATTGGAAAACCCTAAGTATACTGAGGATGAGCGCAAGTATATGAAGAAGTTTGCCCAGGGTGCTATCCCGTACCTCATATCAGGCACTATATTCAATATCGTGTTCATTATTCTCGTGTCCACCCATACCATCGACTTCAGTAAATTTGGTAAAACCAGAGCTCAGGACTTACCCGACGTTCAGTCGCGCATCGGATATGTACTGAAATATGCGACACCGGGCCTGTTATGGCTGTTCCTCTGCACATATGCGGTCATACATACCAGGGTTCGCTCCCCAGCGATGGACCCTTTGAATAACCAAGAACAGCACATTATGAAAGTCAATAATATTCTCCGCAATTCAATGGAACAGTTTATTCTGTCCCTCAGCGCCCAACTCATTCTGGTCATGTACTTAAGCCCGGAGCTGACACTTAAATACATACCGGCGCTCAGCTTTCTATTTGTTCTTGGTCGGATCACATTCTGGTTGGGATATCCACAGTACCGGTCCTTCGGAATGATCACAACTATGGCGCCGACAATGGTTACAGTTTTCTACGTTTCCTATAAATTCTTTGGACTCTATTTCTGAAAAAATGTTATCTTGCAAATAAATTTTCACCAAGTCAATAAACGTTCATTGATTCTAGCTAAAATTATCATGGTAATAAAGGTTTCAGGGCAATAGTCATTCAATAATTCACTGCGGTTATTCACATTGGTAATTTAGCCAAGGGTGGCGAAGCGGGGTGGAATGACCTTGCTCTTTTAATGAATTATTGTTGTTTAGCGACAAATAGTAATTAAGGCCATTTTAATCACGTTTAAACCGTAAGCCAATGGAATAATATGGATGTGCACTAAATGGCCTTGGTTGGTTCAGTCCAAACTCAACGAGCAATTCAAATGCGATAATCGCTATGTTATTCCCATTTATATCTGATCGAGTGAATTGAGTTTTCCCTCAAAATATTACCTTGGCATTTGTGAACATTCCAAGAGAACAGTACTTCAAATACTAGATTATTTATTATTATTAAATACCCTTGTTCAGTTATAAAGTTGTGTTTTCACCATGAGCATCCTCGATAAGTACTTCGGAATGGAAAACCCTAAGTATTCTGTGGAACAGCGCCGGTATATGAAGAGGTTCGCCAATAAGGCGCTGCCGGTCCTCATATTTGCGCTGATCTTCAATATCGTGTTCATTGTTCTCGTGTTGAGACATACCATCGATTTCAGTAAATTCGGTAAAACAAGAGCTCAGGACTTACCGGACCTCCAGTCGCGCATTGGATTTGTACTGAAATATGCGACACCGGGTGCTCTCTGGCTGTTCCTCTGCATATACGCCACGATTCGTGTGAGAGTGCGCTCACCTGCGATGGACCCACTCAACAACCAAGAACATATTTTAGTTAAGGTCAAGAATATTCTTCAAAATTCACTCGAGCAATTTATTCTGTCCCTAATGGCCCAATTGATCCTGATCACTTACTTGAACGCCTCTGAAACGCTGAAATACATTCCGGCGCTGAGTTTGACGTTCATCACGGGTCGGATCACATTCTGGTTGGGATATCCTCAGTACCGGTCCTTTGGGTTCATCACAACACTAATGCCAACAATGGTTACCCTTTTCTATGTTTGCTATCGATTTGTTGGACTATATTTTTGAACTAATGGTTAAAAGTGTTCAAGATCATTTTAGAAGTGGTGGGTGCGCTGGTGGCTCACCTGTCAATCACTTAATCCCAGGTAAACCACTTAATAGGGGTTTCCTTTAAGTTTCAAAACAAATATTTCGTAAAATAATTGATTTATTTATTATATAAACGTTTTATTCAATAAATATTACAAATAATTGGTTTAATATTATTTAAGTCATGAATCGGGTGCCGATCCGTCCCCTCCTCTGAGATGAATCCGTTTCTTATGGCCTCTCATATCGAGAACAGTCTTAAACATCTTATGGCAGTCTTCGTAATCACATCTAATGGTCTTCTTTTTGATGATGTGCTGACATTTGGTGTGTTTATTGAGAGCCGCCCTGTATTTGGTCTCAAACTCACAGTAATTGCATTTCAGCTGAAGAACAGAATCCGATTCTTCGGATCCATTGGACACACCGTTTATGCAGTGCTTGTAATTCAAGTGTTGTTTCAAATTCTTCTTATATTTGGTCCTAAAGTCACACAAATGGCAGCGAAAAGCGGTCTCCGAGTGGACTATCTTATGATCCCTGAGCTGCCAATTAGTGGCATAACTTTTATGGCATTCCTCGCATTGGAAACACTTCTCCAGAGTGTGGAACACTTTTGTGTGTAATTTCAGATTTGATTGGTTTTTGAAATGTTTGCCACAATTTGGATAATTGCAGACGAAGTCTGTCTTCGGATCAGATTCTCTGCCATTAATTGAATAAACACTCAATTGGTTGACATTTTCATCACAGACTTCATTGTCTTCATTGTCTTCAGTGACTTCTTCGGGCATTTCGTCACTTATTTCAGATTTGATGCAATCGTTTTGGTCTTTGATTTCAATTATTTGAAACATTTCTCCTGTTTTTGGTTTAATTGAATTATCACTCAATCGATAGTCGATTCCGTCCGTCATTTCATAGTCTTCGGTGGTATTCGATGTATAGGTCTGTCCACTGGAACTGTTCAACAAATTGAACTCTTCTTGGAGTTGAATAAACTCTCGTTTGTCCTCCGAATCAATAATTGTATGAAATTTGAGATAAAATTTACTCAAAAGTAGTTTAAAATTATTCAAAACTTTGAGACAATTGTTGGCAAACATTAACTCATTATTAAGTCTTTTGTTTTCTTCACTCAATTCACTAAAAATGTCATTAACTCTGATCTCAATGTCTTTGGGTTTGAGATTAGTCTTCATTTTGATCAGAATTTAATCAAATAAACGATTTAAACGATAATTAAAACCATTTAAACACAAAACCATTAAAACTCTGTTTTGAATCAAAACGTAAACAAATGCAGAAAATACTCAAAAATAACGTTTCGTTTGAAAAAGAGATGAGTTTTTGTCGCAAAAAATGTGTTAAAGAATCGATAAAAACATTTTAAACGAAATGAAATTCAATTTTTATTATCAAAAGCGAAGAGAAATAAAACAATAAATCGTTTGATGACTAGTCTATAGATTATTACAATTAATTGAATGTCTTTTAAGAGAAAAACATAAATAAAATTCCGAATAAAATACACGAAAAATGAGTGAAAATCCGAAACGAAAATGAATTGAATAAAAGAATTAGACTTTTGTTTGACTTTATATTCAAATAGTTTTATAAGAAATTCATTTTCACCGATAATTTTGTATTCAATTAATATAATTATTAATTAATATCAATATTATTATTATTATTAGTTATAAATTATATAAAATTTTTATCAGAATTGAAAATAAACTCAAAACTAAGGCTAAAAATAAATCTACAAAACTATAGACAACTTTGAGTGCAAAACAAATCGATTTTTACAAAAATGTGGCCAAAAATCGATAATTTCATCGACTTTTCCACCGATTACTCCGTTTTCGTGAATTTAATGGAAGATTTCGAATAAATAAATTGCAAATTGAGGGCAAAAAATGGGAGAAATGCCCACAAAATGGACAAAACGTGTGAAACTAATTATCAAAAATATTGAGAAAATACTTAAAACAAATGAAAGTTAACTTAAAAACTAAAGACATTTCATTAAATACTAATAATTTGCATAAAAATCATTCAATTTTTGGTTATTTTTGACAATCATTTGACTCAAAACCACAGAAAAGGAGAGAATTTTGTTTTCGTTTAGAATAAAATCAATTAATTAACTAAAATAATAAAATAAAATATCAGAGGCTTTACTCCTTTCGGGCCCGAGTTTTCCGTAGTCGGGGCGACGCCCGCACTTCTGGCTCCTCCTCCTCGACCTCCTCCTCCTTCTCGGACTCTTCCTCTTCGGTTTTGTCCGCGTCTTCGTCGGCCTCTTCTTCTTCCTCTTCCTCTTCGAGTTCTTCGACCTCCAAATCCTCGCCCTTAAAGACAGGAACAGAATCAACAGATAAGACGGTTGAGGACAACCCTATCCCCTGACATACCTTCTGCTCGTCCTCTTCGATGAGGTCATCGGGAGTCGACTGATCAGTTTTCTTGTTTTGAGCAATTCTATCACCACTAGCGCTGGGCTGAACCCCAGAGGCCGAGGCCGTGGGCTCCGCCCGTTTCACAGGACTGACACAACAGAATGCGATGAAGAGGACGACGGGAATGCCTATCGCACAGATATAGACCGCCCAAAGCCACGGGTATTTGTTTGTGTACTTAACCGCTTTGACCAGAATGTTGTCGGTCTCGGAGTCGGACATCTCTTTCTTGATCTGATACGTCAGCGAAGAGATGTGTTTCGCGACATCGATGTCGTCAGTGATCAGAATGTTGTCGAATGCGATGCCGTCCGAAATGGTCCACAACTCGAACGCCACTAAAACACAAACAAATTAGTGAGAAGTTCCCCGAAATTCGGTAAAACAGTGGACACAAACCGGCGTCAATGGGCGCCAAATTGATGAACGGATGCGGGTCTTCGTAGAAGTGGGGGTTCGGTATCTTTCTTGGCGCCCACTTTCCCTTAAAGACCGGATTTGCGATCATAGGGGCCCTCCATTTGCCCTTAAACTTGGGATTATCGATGAGAGGCGGCGACCACTTTCCACAGCCGGACAGTTCAGCGCACTTTGGGTTCGCAATGAGAGGCGCCTCCCATTCGCCGTCCATTTCTGTGTCCCAATCAGACGGCTGTTTGGCCTCAGAGTCCGGAATCATTTCGGGCTCGTCTTCAGCCCAGTCTTCGGGTTTGTTGGCTTTGGGGTCCGCTATCTTTCGGGGTTCGCTCTCATCCCAGTCCTCGGGTTTGACTAAAAAATCAAAAGCTATAAAACGAGTCAATCAATTGATGGGTGGATTACCGGCGTCCGGATCCGGTATTTTCTCCCTTTCGTCCCAATCCTCTGGTTTACTATCGTTGGGGTCATCGATCTCTTTGGGCGGATTCACGGGTGGGTTGAAGTCCTCGAGGAGTGAACCCTTTCCCGCAGTGTTCTTATCTAAAGTCACTTCATAGGTGTTGTCGGCGTTGATCTCGAGTCGGATTTGATGCCAACGGCTGTCTTTGAATACCTGTTTCGGAGACAAATAGTGGTTAAATGCAAACAAAATGTATAAAAATGTTTGTATATGAGCTCAGGGATGGGCCCACTGTTCAAACATCAGTGAAAACCATTTAATTTAAACGCAATGATTGACTAATTGAATGAAATATCAATTTATTTGAAGGAAGGGCTGATTATCTATGAATTCCTTATAAGAGCTACTGATTGGGGGACAGACCTCATCAAGTTTTGGCAACTGTGAAGTCATTTTCCAGTGCTTTTCGGTGACGGTCCCGTTCCTCGGGTTCTTGTGTTTGAATATGAAGTGGAGTTTCATATCATTGCCACACTTGTCGGGGCCGAACATAATCGAGTACTCAGTCTTGTCGTTCAGGTTCTTCAGGTCTCCGGAAGGCTTGGATAGGAGTTTGAGGTAAGCGCCGCCGCATTCCTGTCCGTTACGAAACTGGACCTAAAAATCGGGCGAAAAAAGCACTCAATTCCTGAAATGTCACGAATTTAAAGCCGAGAACAGACCTCATACTGGAGTACGAGTGGTTTGGCATCCGTTGGTTTGAAGACTTTATCCAATTTAGTGGCGATCGCGTGATGTCGAGCCCTACTCTTCACTATAAGACACGAATCGCCTGCAAATTGGGGTCAGAATTGATGTGAGAATTGATTTTCAATTATTTCGATCATTAATTCAATCATTAGTTCGGATAATAACACGAATCAAAACATTGGGAAATGGATTCAAAACAAAAGGACTTCTCCTCTAATTAGAGACTACTGTTTGAGGGACCGACCAATCAGTACGTAATTCCCTTAAAATGCTATTAGTTTTAATGAAAATCAAAATTTTTGCCCAAAAGGGGGTCATTGTAGGGCTTGAAAAGGAGGGCACACCTCCTGTTTGGCCGAATCCTATGGCCGAGAGAGGGCTTGTGGAGTGACATAACAATAATTAGGGACTAAATGAGTGACACCTCAGAGATGAGAACAGAATTGTCTTTTGAATTAATGCCAAAGACGTGAGAAGTCAACAGTTTTTACACTAATTTTTCAGTGAATTAAAAATAGATTTCAATATATAGTAATCAAAACCAAAGGAATGTCTTCTTGTGATGCGATTCCCCACTGAATGACACCTCCTCTCAATTAAAGCCTCAATTTTAGGCCAAATTAGACTAAAATAGAGCTCAGAATAAAGGTATTCCCGACACAAGTCCTGTATTTGGCCTTAAAATGCATTTTTTCGGACAAATTATACGTAATTTTCATTCAAAAAGGGAAACAAATCTATGAATTGCAGCAAAAAATTGAAATAAAATCAAATTTGAGGCAAATATCGGATTATTTGTTGAGGAGTGGCCTCTGCTATGGGGACAGACCTTTGAGTGAGGACGTGGTCTGAGTGAGGCTCCACTCGCCGTCGTATTTATACTCATTGGAGTCGGCTTTGGAGGCCAGGGATCGGATCCATCGGCTGTTGAAGTCCTGGTCGTCGTCGAAGTGTTCGTAAATGTAATAGTTGTCGATATTTGGCGTCGAATAGAGTATCGACTGATCGGCTTCGGGACCACTATCGCCGACCTCTTGGGCCGAGTCTTCGCCGACAAACGCATCGGCGGACAGATCGTCGCCGACGGGCGGCGAGTCCTCTGCCGACAAAAACAGTTGTCTGCCGTCAAACGGACTCAATATAAACAACACTAATATCACATAAAAAGAGACAAACGTTTTGACCATTTTTTAGATACGAAGAGAAGAAAAACTCTTAAATTAATTAAGACTTTGAATGAAAATAATTGTTTTAATCGTTTATTGACCACAAAAAGTGTGGTTTGGCTCAGAGTCGGCCAAAAAGAGGCGTTTTATTGTCCGCTGAGACACACAGAATGTCTTCACTTGTCTTCGGAATCACTTCTTTGTTAAACAACTTCGGAGTCTTTGAGGAAAAATTGGTTTAAAACTGATTTTAATCACAAATTTTTGAAACAATTTATGCGAAAAATACTCGAAATTTGTATCAAAAAAATTAACGATTCATTCAGTCGTTTGCCTTTAATTACTGCTCATAAACAACGTTACAATTATAGTGAGTTAACTGTAAAGTGAGGGTAGTTTACGCTCTCTAACCATTAGAGGGTCTCAAAGGGGTCCAAACAAATCGATGTCGGCTTCACTTTCACTCTCTTCCGGGTTAGTGTTTATGGCTTTCTTCAAATACAACGTTCCCTTTCGATAGTTGTGGCGCTTTTTATAACTAGTAATTTAAAAATGATCTTGGTATTAAATCTCTGTAGTGTCCATCATCTCAATGATCCAGTTAATAAAACTGGACACCCTGGCGTAGACCCCGGGTAGTTTAGGCCGTGCGCAGCCATGTCCCCAAGACACTACGCCAATAAGTTTCTTGTTCAATTTAACTGGTCCACCAGAGTCGCCCTAGGTTAGATTACAATCAAAAATTGTGTTTGACCAGGAAAACACCTTGGTCATACCTGGCAGGCATCCTTTCCTCCCTGGTCGACACCGGCGCAGAACATCTGTGCAGTGATATCATTGAATCCGCGGTACTGTTGTCTGCAAACACTGTTGGCCACAACCGGCACATCCAGAGTCTGAAGAGTTGATGGAAGAGAACCGCCTTCTGTGGTGGCGCCCCACCCGGTAACTGTGACAACTGATCCGGCTGGTATGGCTTCACCCTGGTCAGGCAGCGCTATCTTATTCATATTGTGTTTGCCGAGAGGGAACTGACCATCGATTCTAATGAGACCGATATCACTGTCGAGCCTTCGACTGTCAAAATCGGGATGAGGTATGAGTTCGGCCACTTTGAAGTCGTGGCCCCCACTGGCGTGGGTCAGAGTTCCGCACCGGAGGCTTATCTGTGAGGCCATCATTCTGTTATACGAATAATTATTTTAACCATGCTAAATTAATATTTTAACAAGGCTAAATTAGTATTTTAACCATGCTAACTCAGCAAACTTTATCGATACAAAAAACTGGTTTATAGAAAATTGATCAAGCAATAAAAAAAAGCAAATTAATTGAGCTTACTTATTTAAAATAGATAACCTAGATTAAATTTTAGGTCAATTTGTGAAGTGGTTACTGAAGCGTAAACTTTTTAAACTAAACTGTGCTAGCTAATTATTCCGAAAAATCATTTGAATTTAGAAAATGTAAAATCACCAGATATTCTTAAATTGAACTTGATCATTTGAGTCTCACCCAGCAATACAATGAGCGGCGGTGACCGCCCACTGGTCGCCAATTATCGATGCGCCACAAAAATGTGATTTCCTCCTCATTGAGCACTGGTGGGGGTTCTCACCCCTCTGAGCATTGGTACCACCCACAATTTTGCTCACATCACTCTTGCGGGACCGGTATCTGCCCCAGCTCCATTGTGTCCGCATCGGTAGCCATATTTGCTCGGAAAAGACCAGACTCACCACTAGACTAGTTATCAGATGTTTCAACATTAAAACACAACAAACTCTGAGGACAGGGCTCTATATCTGACGAACCGATGGACTGTTCCAAAGCTTTTATACTTCAGTATAAGTATTTTATTCTGTGTGTCGGCTCCGGATAGCAGTCATTCCCAACAATAAGATATTGAGTTCAAGAGTTTTGTCTACTGTTTAGCCATTTGTGGGAAAAATCCCATAATTTTCAGATTTTTCGCCAAAAGTATCGGAAAATAAGAGTAATTTTCTTAACTTTTTTTTCCACAATTTTTTTCAATTAGAAAATAATATCTCTAATCAAATGCTTGTAACTCATAAATGATCATGGTTAATTAAATGAGAATCAAGTAAATCAACCAAGTGAATCCAGTCAGTAAATATAAAATCAATTACCAAGATTAATAATAATCTCTACTCATATAGAAGTTTCCACAATGAAAACCAGTTATCAATCATCGAAGTCAAGTGGAAGGAGTGAAATAAATTCGATTCTAGTGAGCAAGGTAATCTCAATGTTGAATTTTATTTGTTAATCACTTGAAATACTATTACCAAAAACAATAATAAATTAATTAACGGATAAAATGCGAAACAATTTCACAGAAAACACATTTAATTTGTTTCTTAAGAAACTGGGAGTTCGGGTGCGATATTCAGTTGGTTCTTGGTCCTTAAACGCCGGTCTTCTCCTTGATCCAGTCTCGGAAACTGGCCACACGGGCGTAGACACCCGGGTAGTTGGGTCGAGCGCAGCCATAGCCCCAGGAAACGGCTCCAACCAATTTGTTGTTCAGCTTAACCGGTCCACCAGAGTCTCCCTATAATTGAACAAGTTGCAATTTTTCAATGATGGCCTCGAATTGAAGGACCTAGCTCATACCTGGCACGAGTCCTTCCCTCCGGCGTCAATGCCAGCGCAGAACATCTGTGCAGTGATATCATTGAAACCGCTGTACTTTGTTTGGCAGACATCGTTGGCCACAACCGGCACATCCAGTGTCTGGAGTGTTGAGGGCAGAGAACCGCCTTCACTGGTGGCTCCCCAACCAGTGACTGTGACAACTGATCCAGCAGGAATTTCTTCGCCCTGAGCAGGCAATTCGATTTTGTTGATATCCTGACCGCCGAGAGTGAACTGACCATTGATTCTGATGAGTCCGATATCATTGTCAAGAGTCCAACTGCTGTACGAGGGGTGGGCTATCAGTTCGGCAATCTTGAAGTCCTGACCACCACTTGCGTGGGTCATAGTTCCGCACCGGAGTGTCAGCGAAGAGGCAGAGGCTCTGTGAAAGATACAAATTAATTTCACCTAGATTGAAAATAGAGATAATGAGTGAATTACCCATCAATACAATGAGCGGCGGTGACCACCCACTGGTCGCTGATGATCGACGCACCGCATGAATGGGATGAGCGCCTCAATGAGCACTGGTGGGGGTTATCCCCTCTCTGGGCAGTAGTGCCGCCGACAATGAAATGCGTGGAATCTCTCACAGCATTTGAATGGGACTGGAATCGGCCCAACTTGGAGTGGGATGGCTTCAGCCAAATGGGTTCGGCTAAGGCCAGGCTCAGCACAAGACTAGATATCAGAAGTTTAAACATCTCTATTGTTCTGAGGACTCGGCTCTGTTTCTGCACTGAAGAGCCAATGGTTTGTTCCCATCCTTTTATATAATTCTGGGTCTCTATTATTCTGTGCCAAACCCAGAATAATATTAGTTATTCCCATCGAAAGGATATTGAGATCAAGTGTTTTATCTATTGTTTAGCGATTTTATGGACACAAATGTCATAATTCTTTGATTATCGCCAAAAGTGTCAGAAAAAGAGTGGTTTTTATGATTTCGTTGATTTTTATCCAATTTGTGCAATAATTGCCGAATTTTCATAATCCGGGGTAAGTTTTGTTAAGCAATTTTTCAAAAATTGTTTACTTCAGGAAAAAGATATTTTTAGAAATTTGTTTGTTTTTGAAAAATACTGGAATTTTTCGACTTCTTTGCCGACAATTTGAATGAATTTTTCAATAGATGAGTAAAATATAGAGTGACCAGGTTCCAATTGTCTAAACTGCATGCAATTCGATCAATTTTACCATGATAAAAAGCAAAATATTCTTGTAATTTATCGGAAAGCTTCGTGTTTAATAAGAATCTTTATTTTTAGGTAATAAGCAAGGTTACAATTTTAACCATGCTGAAAGAATTGAAGGATAGCTAAAGTTTTAGATGTGGTGACTCTACAGACTTATCAGGAAAGATAATCTTCTGGCGAATACCGGTATAGGACGGCATAGGACGGCATAAATGAATAAATTTTAATACTCATAGCCTTAACACAGTTTTAGTGACAAATCTTAGGAATAAATCTCTTTTTCAATGATTTCTTTACAACACATCACATGTGAGGGATGGCAGACGTGATCTTCTTCTGGGACCACATCTTATCTAACAATTGACTGATGCCAGTGACTAACCAACAGGAACTAGATACATTCTCACAACTTCAACAGTGTATTAGCAGGATCAAATTTGTCATATTTAGGACCAATTTGCTATTGACCTTGCACACATATTTCTGCTTTTTTTAAGGGTAATCGTTTTATAATTCAAAATATTAAGGATTTTCAAAACTTTAGGCAATAATTACAATGTATAAGATAAGAGCAAGGTGAAATTCTCAACCAATGTTCACAAAACAAATACAAAAATAGCCAAAAAGTTTTGAATTTTAAAAACAAATATTTCTAAAAATAATTTCATCTTTCAATACATGTGACCAAAAAATCATAGGATTGATTGCAGGGATGACCACGAGTAGGGCTATCTCTTGAATAATTCTCCTTGTTTATCAGGTATATTTTGCATTCGAATATTAGAGATAGTTCATCTGGGTTAATTAACATGAAAATAGAGCTTTTGAATCATTAAACACTTGGTTTTATTCGTTATTTACAAGAATAAAGATACCCTGGTCACTCCCAACTAGAAAAAAGATAAAATCATAACTCAATTAAGTCGTCTTAACAGTGATTAATGAAAAATAAAGATTTGAAACTCAAATAATAAAACTATAAATTAGAGGAAAATTAGGCAAAAATTCTGTTATCAATGGTTATAGAGATTGAGATTAGAGCTGAGGGTCGGCACAAAATAGGATGAGCTCTAAGTCAAGCATCCATTCTGTTCCCAGAGTTGGTATAAAAAGAAGTGAAAACATTGTTTCAGAAATCAATTCAGTCTTTTGGTTGGGATTTGAAATTCAAAAACTTATTTGAAGTCAATTCTGACGAACAGAACCGAACAGAATAATGAACGCCATTCTAGTCCTTTGTCTGGCACTTGCCGTCAGCACCAGTGGCTTACGCCAACCGGTTCCTTATGAAGTGTATGTCCGAAACGGGGGTCTTCCTCTGCCGGAGAAACTCCGTACTGGCAATTGGTATAACCCGGGACAGGCTCTCAACGAGACGTTCATCGTTGGCGGCACCGAAGCCTCTGCCGGAGAGGTTCCTTGGATTGCGTCCCTCTCCAGAACATCTCACTTCTGTGGCGGGTCTGTCCTCACCTCGAGAACTATTCTGACCGCTGCTCATTGTATCGACGGGTAAGCCTCAAATAAGCATGATCAATTTAATCTAAAGCCTACCCTTCCCACCCAGAGTGTCGGCTTCCAGTTTGAAAGTCAGAGTGGGTTCGCTCAGACACGCCAGTGGCGGAACCCAACTGAGTGTGTCCCGTATCGTAAAGCACGCCTCCTATAGCGCCTCCACAATCGACTACGACATCGCACTTCTGATCACATCGAGTGATATCCCAATTGACGGCACAAACGTGAAGGCAGTGTCTCTCCCATCGGCTGAGCCGTCGACAGGCGCTTCCGTATTGGCCGCAGGTTGGGGTACCACCAGTCAGGGCGCGTCCTCTCTTCCGGCAACTCTACGACGAGTCAACGTTAATGTGATCGCCCGGTCCTCCTGCCAGAGCGCATATGGAAGCAGTTCCATCACCAACCGTATGATCTGTGCTGGAGTCAGCGCTGGGGGAAAGGACTCGTGCCAGGTACATTCTAACCCCCCTCCACCAATTCTTTAATAAACAAGCTCGCTAAATTTTATTCTGTCCAAATAGGGTGACTCTGGAGGACCGTTGACTCTGAATGGTGTCCAATACGGAGTGGTCTCCTGGGGAAGAGGCTGTGCTCAGGCCAGTTATCCCGGAGTCTACACAAACGTCGCTTCCCTTCTCTCATGGATTAACGCTAACAAACAATAACCCGTTTTTTAACCCATTTTTAACCCGATTTTTACCCAAAAATTGGTTTCTTTTAAAAATCCCCGAAATATATGATTAAAATATTTATTAAAATTGTCTTAAATTAAAATTTTGAATAAAAATCGTTTAATTCAAAAAATTCTTCACATATTTTATGGAAGATGTGTCTCAAAGTCACTCAGGGATGGCTTGACTTCGGAACAGTTGGTATTATTGCTCTTTTGGACAAATTCTTGGTTATTATGAAACGAAAATAGAATTTATTTCACATATTTTCAAATAAAACACAAATATTTCGATAAATAATTGGCTTTAAATACAATTCAATATAATTACAAACGAATCGATCGATTCCAGGATTAACTCATTGATAGATGAATTCAAATAACACTGAATTTGTTCTAAATATTAATAACAAGATTAAGGACTGAATGAAAAGTTCTGTAAATAAAAATTCGGACAAATTTTTCGACAAATAAAGAGAAATATATTTTATTTTTGTATATATTTTTGACTCTAAATAAAAACTACTATCAATTGGTTTAAAAATAGGAGGCTTTACCTCAAGGGATGTGTCCCCTCCTCAGGACAGACACATATTCAGAGCCCTTTAGTGAGCGCTGACTCAAAGGTCAGTTCGATATCATTGAATGTATTGAGTATTTGGAATAAAAATGTCATAAGAGTTAAGTCCCGAATGAATGACTCGCTGTCGTAGAACAGGACAGACAGCGACGGCCGGGACAACAGCTTAAGGAAAGCCGGGCTCAGGTGGTGGTCACTGAAAACAATAAACATAAGTGAAAATTCCAGAAAAAGGTGAAAATAGAATAATTACCGCAACGACAGCAGCAAAAAGAGGGCAAACTTCGAGTCCTTTCCATAATTTGGAGCATTATTTGTGATCGAATCGATTAAATCAATAAAAGTCTCCCCATTTGTGTCAATTGTCTTATGAGTGGTGCGACTGATCTTCAGTTCGCAGACAACTCTCATTATGTAGTCCCAGAGGTAGTTCTGTTTCCTGAATGAGGAACGGCCTCTGTTTTTGAACCCATAGTAGAAAATCTGTGTTAAAATCCATAACAGTTTTCGTTCGCCGAAAATCAAATTTATTAGACTCTTGGCTGCGGAGTGACTGTTGTTGTGATGGACCGGCCTATGAGTGGCGAACCTCTTATCTGATAAGACAACTGTCCGGTTGTTTGTCGCCGATTGTGAGGAGTTCTGCGATATATTCAGTAATTTTGAAGACATTTTCCGTGACTTTTGCCGCAAATCAATCAACTCATGACTGGATTCACTG
Organism: Punctoribates punctum; assembly: GCA_034698165.1. NCBI lineage: Eukaryota > Metazoa > Arthropoda > Arachnida > Sarcoptiformes > Punctoribatidae > Punctoribates > Punctoribates punctum. The sequence continues at coordinate 6,214 of JAQGBD010000454.1, read as the reverse complement.
TTATTATGTGTTGTGTCGGCGCCGGTATCACAGCCTATGCTCTGACTGATGGCGTTCTGTGCGTTGAAATAGGATTTCATAATTTGGTTGACGTTTTCGCCTAACATTGTCTGCAATTCTTCGACGGTTAGCGTCACGTCTTTGTTGTTCTGTTCACTACTTCGGGTCCAATTCCTGCCAATTGATGAGCTCCGGGAGGTATACGTCTTCTTCATTATGTCGGTGACAGAGCCGGTCAACAGCTCTCCAATGAGAACGCGTTCGGAAGAGCCGTCGTCTATATTCCTACCGAACCATCGGTTGCAGTGAAACCTATTGACAAATATTCATGAATTGAGAGGAAAGCCGTGGAAAAGGACTCACTTATAGACATGATTTGTCACTTCATTCCTTACAAAACAGTATTCGATAAATATCTTTGAGCTCTGATTCACACAAAGGGTTAATGTGTTTAAAACTCCCAAATTTCGGTGCTTTTGGTCGAAAAAAGGGACAGAATTAGTGAAAAACACCGAATTTTAAGACTAAACTCACTCTAAATATATGACAATTGGTTCCGTTAATGAGATAATTATCTGTAGTGTTGGGGATGGAACCGGTTATCGAAAACCAGCCGTTCATTTGAGTCGAGCCGTGAATTATCAGAGAATAAGCTGAAGGAAAGCCATAAAAATTATTGAAAAAATGCGGGAAAGGAGTGAAATACTAACGCAAAACACTTGTCGTAAAAGTATTCGTAAAACACATCAAATCGACGGCATTTAGAGTTAGTAAATGAGTTAAAAACTGTTCCCTTTCCTCCTCACACCTGAGGAACGCATATCTTTTGTATAAAGTTCTGAAAAATGGGTAAAAATTAGCAAAAAAATCAGTTTTTGGGACAGAATTACATCAATAAGTCCTGATTTATGAGTAATGTTCGCAAATGTTTGGACAGAAGTTTCCTTTCGAGCGATAGTCGAATAAAAGCCCGACTTTTGCCGACATCTGTCTTAATGTCAGACATTCGACAAACGGATCTAATGGTCGACAAAGACATTGAGGAATGAGTTACCACTAAATCACTGATTCATTAATCGATTGAATACCTGATGTCATATATGAGAGTTGTTGGCAACGGTTTCATTGGATTACTATTCAGGTGTTTCGACGGCGAGGAAGGGGTCGACACTGAAGAAGAGGAAGAGTCGATCGATATTTGAGATAAAGCTGTCGAAAGAAATGGTATTAAAATTGAATTGAATTAAATATTTGCAAAATTAGCGTAAAATTAAAGGAAAGGAAACAATAGGAGCACAGAATAAGAACAGAATAAGACATACAATCGATTCGCTTCTTGAAAAGAATCCACGCCATGGCTTAAGTGGAAGAATAAGAAGACAATCGAAAGGTTAAGAGAGACCGAAGAGAACAGAATAGATCTGAGAAATCAATACCAGGAGTCAATTGAGTGGAATCGATGGCATTCTTCTGAGTGTTTGTGTCATAGGTTTCCAACTGATAGTAAGCCATGAGATGCGACCAAAACGAACACTTCCCGGACACCAGTCTATTGATGTCTTTGTGGTCTTCAGTCCTGGCGTGAGACCAGATCCGTTCGATCAGATCACATAAGGCCGCGATTAGGGTATTCTCTTCGACACCGCCTACTGTACCGCAGCCGAGGGGCCGGACCTCGTCGTGACCCATCTTTTCCAACAGAATCCGTTTTGTTTTTAACTGAAAACCAATTTAAGACAAAATTAGATCAAAATTCTTGACATAAATATCCCGAACAATGGGGTAATACCCGAAACATACCTTTACTTCTCTCATAAGAGTCTCGACGACCCGCCAATTGGTCTGAGCGGTCAGCGCCGCCGGCATTGTCTTCGAAGGAGAGCCTGGCATTGAGCTATTGGTAGAATCTTTGGCTAAATGGCGCGGACTCATAGTCTGGAGACGCCTTCGAGTGCGCGGGGAAGCAGTTGCCAGTGCTGTCGGATCGGCCGCCAGACTATTATTGTTATCAGCGGTGGAAAGGGTCGGAATCTGTTCCAAGTCTTGTAATTCGATTTGTTTGGCAGAACTAAACCGCGACTCAAGTATTTCATCTGAAAAGAGGGACAGATCTAAGTCTTCGTAGTCGTCGTCGTATAGACTCTCATATAAGGACTGCTCTCCGATTGTATTCGTGGTAAACGTCTTTTGTTTGCGAACCAACTGTTTGGCGGTTTCGTCGATAAATGAGACAAACATTTGTGTTTCGACGAACTGCTGGAGGAAGGGCTGCATCGACTGGGGCTGGTCTGAGAGGTAGGAGACGGCGTCGAACCGAATAGAGTCCTGAAATTCAGGGAAAATAGGGTTAAAATTGTCGACAATTTCGGTAAAATCGGGTAAAAAGTTGGGGAAAAACCTTTTTATTAATGGAAGTAATGATAAACTGTTGGTATTTATGAAGAATGTGTTTACGGATTGTCTTAAGGAAGAGGACTCGGATCTGTTGGTTGAGTTTGGAGTCATCCAAGTAATCAAAGCTGTCGTTAATCACGTTATGCTTTTTGGCCAACTCTGTCACCCGTTTGAGGGCTGCGCTCTTCTGTAGGCCCACAGCTGTTGAGCTCAACCTAAGGTCGCTGTTGAGAATCGACTCCAGTTTATGCTTAAGGCTGTCCACAAACGGCGGCACAATTAACAGATGCGGATCCACATTGACGTCAACGGAGTTGTGATCGCAGTCTATAAAACAGCCGACACTTATATTAGAGGCCGTTATGTTTGAGCTCTTATTGATTCCCATTATATAAGGTGTCGGTGCGTCCAAATAGTGCAGACCTGTGGCCATACATAACAGGGAAACGACATTTAATTAAGAATTTCATTGAATTTTAGTGAAATTTCGTTCAATTTCAGTGAAATCAAGACTTAAAGGCATATAAGACGGAAAGGAATGACGTGAAAAACATGAGAGGAATACCTAATTTGTTGGGAAGGATAGGAACGTAGACGTGTTGCCACTTAAACGGGTTCAACAGTTGGGTCATCGCCTCCGCCACTAACATAAGTGTGTAATAGTTTGAACTAATTATCAGTATTTGGCTCTCAATTAGTGCACAACAATAGCAGAGAAGGAACTGATCCACAGACAGGACTTCAGTGAACAGCCGTCGCAACGGGTAGTCGAACAGCGGGAGCACCGAAAGGGGTCGGAATATGTATATATGGGTTGTGTCCGACACTGGCGTTGAGTTAAGACTATTATTGTTTGTCTGTTCGGCGATTGTGTTGTCGTTGTTCTGTTGGTTCACTTCTTGAGATCGTTTGTGACCTAAAAATAATCGATTAATTGGTTTTGTTTGGCTCCGGAGGAAGAGGTCTTACTTTTCCTAAGATTAGGTAAATTGATTTGAAGACACTTTCCCTTCGGTGGTAACCGAATCTGTGCCACACATCTGATCCAACGGGGGTTACAGTCGGCCCAACAGACCAACCATTGGAGACATTTATGCAACTGATCGACGAGTGGCCGCACTGTCAGCGCCACCAGTGCTCGACTCGTGTGGACAACTGTGGCCTCGCTCTGGCCCTCAACCCTATCGTCAGAGAGGAGTGTCTGCTGAGCGCCGAAGACATAACTTCCGCCATATATTCGTTGACCCGTTTGTGAAGTTATGCAAAACGAGTGGAACGACTCCTCAATGGGCGCTGTGCTCACTATCGGACCACTTGGAAGGGATAACAGCATAAGTGACGAGTCGTCCACTTGGGGACAGTCATCGATCTTAAGAATAGTTTCGATCTTCGAGTCGACAGTTGTTCCCAACAGTGATATCTGGGAAAAGAGTTTAATCCGTTCCCTCTGTTGTCTCAATTTCCTGTTGGGTGTCATCAGCGGTGACTTAGGGGTCGATATTGAGGCCATCGATGGCGTGGATTGTGTCGAATCCATTGTCTATTCCTCGAGATCTCAATTACACTGAATTGACAGACACTCAGACATTGATTTGATATGAAAAACAAATATCAGATTACTTTCGGACACATATTTACCACTCATTCGAGAGCTTTCTCTACAAACAGAGATAATATTAGCGAAGATAATGGCTTTAATTGATCCGATTATCAGTGGTTTGGTCTGAAAATCACTTGACTTTTGCTGCCATTAATTGTCTGTTTGTTTGTGTTTTGTTTTTCATTTCTGTTGTGTTTATATTTGATTTGATTGACTCTATTGTACGCATGCGTTGACTAATGCTGTCATTCATTGACCGATAACTTCTCGGATGAGTTTTCTCTTATATTTTTCAATTAATATCTCGATTATTCAATTAATACCCCGATTAAACTCATGTTAACATCCAGGAAACTTTTTGAAAAATTCCGATCTATTATTAAAATAGTTATAAAATTGTTTTCCGTATATTTGTCTACAATTTTATACAGTATTTATCGATTCAGTTGAGCTATCCTTGAATTACCAAGATAGTATAGCTTATAAATTCTATTTTCTCTTCTAGTTCACCTAGATGCACAAAGAATAATTTATTTTCAAAATCATCCTGTCCAAATATGTTAGAATAATAAAGTACTGATCATATTTAGGGTCAAATTTCTTTGAGTCACCACTTCTTTCATCCATTGCTTGTATTTGTGGACAGTTGTGAAGATTGCGGGCATATCGGGGGGTTCGCAGCCCCCACCCCATGATAGCACACCATATAGAGTCTCGTTAATCATCAAGGGACCTCCTATATCACCCTAGAAAATTAATTGTCTTAGTTTGGCATGGTTAAAACAGAATGAACTTGAGCGGGTTAAAATGTTCATGGTAATTCATATACGGCCTTGTACCAAGTTAAAATCACATGAACTTTTGAATCTGAGTCAAAATTCTGGAATTCAAGGTAAAAGGGAAGGAAATTTCACCTTGCATATAACTTTATTGAACTTGCTAAGCTGAGTGCAAATCATTTTGTCCTTGTCAAATAGTGTTTGAAAATGTTGATAGCACTCTTCAGCTGATATTGTTTGAGCTTGCACAAATTGCAATGTGTCATTTAGTCGAATATGATCCCGGTGATACCACCCAGCAACAAAAGCGGCCGTTCGATTGTCCACCTCTAGTGTTGAAATGGGCACAGGTTTGACATTTTCGCTGAATTCAATTCGATGTTTAGTGACCAGGAGTGCGATGTCATCAGAATGTGTTTCGCTACCATAGCCCGGATGAGTTACAATTTCCACCAGGTTAATTAATTTTCCTCCCGATAAATAGCGCAATGAGCCGACACGTATTCGAAAACTCCGGGGGTCTCTCCTGGTTTGAGCAAGAACAAAAATATATATTTTAGAGCAAGATCAATATCAAGTAAAATGTATATAGAACAAATTTGTTTTTTGCAAGGTAATATTTTAAGATTAAAGCAAGCAGTGACTTGCAAGGGGACGCCTTGAGTTTTGACCCATCCCTTGACCAAGGACCTTGACGGAACGCAAGGCTAATTGGCGGGGCAATCATGCAGTGCCTTATTTAAATGGAAAACATGCTTGGTGAAAATCTGTTTTCATTGATAGCGAGGTAAATAACCAAAAGTTGATACCATTCGACACATGAGGCGGCAGTAATCACGAGTCTATCGCTTATAATTGATCCAGCACAAAAATGGCCGTCGTAATTGTACAAGGACACTATCCAGGGAAATCTTCCAAGTTCAACTCTTAATCCATATATTGTTGATTGAGTGAAATACACTGATAAGACCAGGATCATTGGAAATTTCAAATTAGTTTCCATAGTAAACATAACAAATATGAAGGGGTATTGAATTTCATTATTATTAAAGTAGATTCCAAGGGCATAGTTCACAGAAAACACCCATCTCAATTTACCAAGATGAAAACTAAATAACTAAACATAATTTGTCTGTTTATTTCAACTTTTTATTTAGTTTAAAATACCAAGATTGTTTTTCTTCAGCCAGAGATGTTCAAGTTAAGTTTTACAAACAAAGTCTTTGCAGACTTCCTTAATGTTCAAGGTGGAATTGCCTTTGTCAGCCACCTTTTTAATCCAGTCTTTAATATAGTGAATATCGGTATAAACACCCGGCTTATTCGGGGGCTCACACCCGCTCCCGAACGAGACAATACCATATTGCGTACCATCGATGATTAAGGGACCTCCAACATCACCCTGCAACAAATTCACTATATTATATAAAGCAGGCATGCA
>JAQGBD010000453.1:0-30293 GCA_034698165.1 Punctoribates punctum | reverse complement strand
ATAACTATTATTATTATTATTATTATTATTATTAATTTCAATTCAGTTCATTCGCGTCCATCACTTGATTGCATTGTATGTCAACCCATATCTGCAATAATTGGTCTGTTGTTATGTCACCGCAATTATAATCCGTCACCAAATTGGTGTTTGCTTTGAATCAAATAATTTCATTAGAGAATAAGAATCACAAAAATAAGACCACAATCAGACTTTGCGACACAAATCCTCTTTTCGTCTCTCAATTTAATCACTTAATTGTGAAGAAAATTGGTTTTTAATAACATGTGATACCAATTCGCGTGAAAATCCAAACTCAAGTTTAAGAGAAAAAATGTGTATTAATTAAAACGAATAAATAATGCAATAAAACAATTCTCGGATAGAAATTAAACTATTTTTTCCTCCAAAAGTGTTTCCTCTTAAGACTGGCCGTAATTTTCTCTTTAAGACCCAAATAATGAGTGAAGTTAGCGATTCTTTAATGAAATTTATTTCAGCGGTTATTCAGTTTACGAAATATTTCTGATGTAAAACCAATTTTGAGAATTTATTTTGTGAACAAAAGCCTTTTTGAACGCATTCTCCAAATTAATTGCTTTGCATTAAGAACTCGAAAGAAGTCTCAGCTATTAATTGAGTTTTGATTCTTACCCTTACATAAAGGAAAACATAAGAGTCCAGAGTCGAAGTGAACAGCAATTGTCATACCTGAGCGTCATTTTTATATTTCTTTTCCCATGCATTTCAGAGCTGCTGTTCTTTTAATATATTTTCATTGATTGCGTAACGCCTGAAGGCTTTGGATGCAGAGCACAGGCATATAATTTTAAGGACGAGTAGCACATTCTTAGCTTAACTTTTGCTTTTAGTGTTAGAAATACGTTGCGTTAGTATTGCGCTTATCATCACAACTATCGAAAATAACTATTTAGGAGTGACACCCAACCACTGCCCCAAAGCCATAGCCCTCTCTCTATGGCCTAAAGTTCCGAAATTCAAATCATATTCTAAATGATATTAATTTGTTTTTTCGCCTAAACTTTGATTACAATGACTGACAAATCAGAGTTTCATTGCCTTTCAATATATTTTCAACAAAATAACCACAAAAAACACATTTTGTGAGAATCGAGAAAATAAGGCATTCTTTGGGGTAATTTTGGTGACAAAAAAGGGGCCAAAAGAGTATATTAAGCAAAGTTGAGCGTAAGTGAGGTAGTCTTCCCTCTCTCTCTCTCTCTCATAAATTGGTTTACATTAATGACTTGAATGCAAACGCCTTTTCCGCTCTCAGATTAATTTTGTTGCTGACAAAGGAATGCTTTCATCAGGACTTACACAACATATCCATTGGAGATAGACTTAAAACAAACCAATCAAACGAGATGTGATTCCGCTCTAAAATTACTGTCCAGGAACATTTCGGTTTACTTAAATAGACAAACACTTAAAACGCCATTTGTTTCAAATTTCTAATCGTTTTTCTGCATAATCTGATCCATTAATCCATTAATTTCCGAAACGCATCACTTTTTTGACAAAATATTACTTAATTTTTATTTTCCCAAAGATTTGATGATTTGATTGATAAATGAACTGAATTTTGATTTACTCTTTTCAGGTCGTGATTAAGATATTTTCAAAGGTTTTGTGTTCAGACGTCGAATATAAGACACTTTCGATAACAAACCAAACGACGAGCAAAGAAGTCGTGCGAATGCTTTTGAATAAGTTTCGACTCAAACACAGAGATCCAAATCTTTTTTACTTAACGCTAGAAGTTTGGATCAGACAAACGGGTATGTATTGTATGTATTTTATCCATTGCCTAACTCTATTGCATAACTCAACCGGATTATCGACTAATTAATCGCATTCTGATTATAACCATTTCTGAGTAAAGTGTGTGAAAACATTTAATTTATCATTTCTTAAAAATGGATTTATTGCTCCAAAGGAAGTCATTAATACTGGAGATAATGGATTGCCTTTTACTGGCTTTCAGTAGTTTTTCAATTAAGTCAAAATCAAAACTCTTTAAATTCGAAAAATTATTCGGAAAAACGCGAAAAAAATCATTTGAAAGCAAATGAATCGGAATTTGGAGACAAAGTAAAAGTTTTGAACAGAACCTGATTTCTATGGTATTGTTCGGCCTCTAAAATAGTGTTCATTTCAGAGAAATACTAAGTTTGGAGTGAATACAAAAATAGATAATTTTTTCAGTTGAATGAAATGATTTCCTAACCATTGGTGTGAAACCATTGCTTTCTTTTGGAAAATTATTGGACAAAAGGGAGGACTGACTGAGTCTCTCATTCATCACAATCTCGTCGAACAACTCGAACACAAAAAACACGAATTCTTTGATATAAAATATTTTCGCTCAGATTTTCATTCACTTTCTTTCTCAGCGTTTTATGAATTGCTATTTGTGTCAAAACGTGTGTAAATATTTTGATTTAATATCAAATTGAAAACTTCGAGACTTATTTTCGGGGATATAATTACAAAATTGATTAATCATTAATTGAAGCAAAGTTTAGACATTAACTCCTTATCAGAATGTAATCAAACGCTTAGTTAAGACTAATCTTTGATTTTAATTAAAGTATTTAAGGCTTTAGTTGTTTTCAAACCAAATTAAAAATGAACGCAAGACTTGACCTGTCATTAGTTGACGACTAACAGGGATCGACATCCAGACTGTCATCCCTTTGATTGTACTCATTATCAAAAGGCAATCATCTTTTAAAATATGCAGATCTCAGATAAGAGAGCGATGATCAAGATCAAACAATGAAATTCCTTTGCATTAAAGCAATTATTGAATATTTTTCAGTTTCTTCGCTCATTATAAGAGTAATTATGTTTTCTTATCAGTTCTATTAATAAGTAAAAACAATATCCATGTAAATTATTAATATCTACTCGTCTATCAAATAGAAAGCAAATGAACTTGGTAATCACTATTAGGACTAAAAGCAAAAAAGTTCTATCGATACTTATTTATATCAAAGTTGTGGCAAATTTATGTGTAATTTATCAGATATTTGATCAGAAATATGAAACGGAGTAAAGAAATAAATTAATGTTTTAATGGTTTTTCAGGCATTCCTATCAGGAGTGTTATGGTCTTAGACGACGACACGAGTCCAGCACTTCTTCAGTCATGTTATCCTCAAAAGGACTTAAAGTAATATTTAAGGAAATGATTGAAATAATTAAATAATCATTTGTTTGTTTAAATTACAAAAAAGGTTTTCACTAATGACTCGATGCGGAGGTCTAATAAAGATATACGACAGCTGTCTTATGTCAGGGGTAAGGCTATACCCATAAGAAACTTCTCATTCCTTGTTATCAACTGACGTTTCGTTTATTTTTAGTCACTTTACAAAAGCCTTCTTCTATCGGACCGAACGACTGTCGAGGAACTGATTCAACTGTTGCTCAACTGTTATAATTTGGATGAAAACCCGTCGAAGTTTGCCTTATATGAAGTCTGTCCGTCCCGTAAATGTATGCCTTTTAGTCTGTTTTTTGTCACTCTTTTATCACTCTTTTGTCTCTGACTTCCAATTGTTTGACAAAACAAATGATTGTTTTTAACTTATTTGTTGTATCGATAGGCGAACGGAAATTGAATTGCAATGAAATACCTCTGGCCTTACAGTCTCAGTGGCCGAACCCCGACATATATGTGTTTCAATTGAGACACAATTGCGAAGAATACCAAAAGAGGAAACGAGAGGTTTGTTTGCTCTCCTTTTGCTTTCATTTTCTTATCAAATATTTGAATTCTCAAGTATTTAATCAAATGTTTATAACTGCAATCGACTGATAGTTACCCTGGACTAAGACGTTGGATCGCTCCGGAAATGTGATGTTTCATCTCAAGCCAAGAGATGAGGTCAACTCTAAATCAATACATTCGCCGACATTAAAGCCGTCGTTCAATAACTATGAAAATTATTTCTATATTTGATTTCAAATCAATGAATGATTTTTGTTGTAAACGAATGAAAGACTTTGTGAAAGACTAGTCGTTATCTCAAATTCACACAAACAGTACAACAAACAAATTATTGGACATAAACTCAAATTCAGACAAACCTTAATGTAATCAACGCTTTCGACTTTTCTCACACTTTTCACTAAAAATACGACAAAAACATTCTTTAATTGACTCGATTTCTGTCAACTCTTTCCCAAAAGGCAAACATTAAGTTCATTACTAATGTATTCTTATTTCACTTTTGGAAACTCTGCGAAAACTCCCAGAAAATGGATTTCTACGAATTTTACTCATTATTCTGTTTAAATGGATTTGAGATTTTATATATTCTTCAAACAGTTGTTTACTTTCAGCACTCATTTTACTTAACTCTCATTCAAAATAATGATTTATTTGAATATTATGTAGAATTTTATTCATTAGTTATTTTCATTACTTTTTTGCTTTTTTCCATTTTCTGACCAAAATTTGTAAATTAAAAGATTTAATTTTTGTAAAATATAAACCATTTTATGTGTTTTACCAAAAGAGTTATAAAAGTTATCTTTGAATATATATATGAAATAAATATAAAAGTTTATATAAATTGGGTTTTTATTGATTAATAATCAATTAGAGTCGAAACATATTATTTGCTTATCGTTTAACTCATTTATTCACAATTTTTCATCAGAAGTGCGGGACTTATATCTGCTTTATATGGAAGTAATAATTAATTAAACGAAATTTCTTCCCAACATTTCCAACATAACGATGAAAAAGTTTGAGTTAAATCATTGAAATGTAATCTGAAAGCACTTAAGTAATGACTCCCACATTGTTTTTTAATGAATATCTTGAGTATCTATAAATTAAAGCAGTTTTCAAATCTAATATTTATTTAACGATAACTAAAGTGCTCTGATTTTGAGCCACAAATTTGTTTGCTCTTTGAATGATCAGGAATTTTGAGCTTTCAATCTGTGTTTTACATTCCTTTTTCACTATTCATAGGAATATCAAGTTTTCTGTTTTGAAAACATTTCGATTGAATTGATTTCACAGACCATATGTTCTCTCGAAATGTCTCTCAATTTTGGTGGCTTTAGATCCAATTTCTGAAGAGGTCTCCAGTTTTGTCTTATCTTTAATCAGACAACAAATAGATTTATTTGCAATGATTTTCCACAGTTTTGCAAATAAATTGAACGTTCAGTGGAAGTGATAATAAAGTTATTCCCAAACTGTTCCTGAATTTCCAACAAATGTTGATTCACAACATTTTTCTATAATTGTTATTAAGTTTTATAGAATGAAAAGAAAATAATAATAACTTAAAAAAAGATTTTAATCGAATTTTCAAAAAGATTTTGAATTTCAATGATTTCAGACATTTATGAGTTGAGATCACATAATAAATATGAAAATGACATCATTTTTGAAAAATGCTTAATCGATGAGCGATTGGGACACAATAAACTTGCTACACAGGCAAGTATTTTGAGAGCACTTGAAACTAGCACCAGATGCATCTAGATCATAGATCATAAACTGTTGTCTCTTAATAATCGCAAATATTTGACAATCTCTTCACTGATTAATTGATTTCATTGAATTCCGAGTTATTTCAATTCGTCCTTCAATTCAATTGTTGAATAAATATTTAAACGAATTGACATTTATTTCAAATTCAAATTAAAGAGAAAAAGGATTTTATTTCTAATATTTAGAAATTCTTTGATATTTTTGTTTATTTTGGAAAAAATAAACTTTTTGGCAAACAATTTCGAATCACTGACTAATCTTAGAAAAGTATCTTGTTACTCGATTCCAGTGACTCATTGCCAATCACTAATTTTACCATGCATTAATTAATGAGAATTTATGCTCTCATCTATCTATTAATAAATTCAAATATTTGAGTCCCTCCTCACGACGTCTTTTTAACATTTAAAAAATGAGGAAAAGGAATAATGAGCAAGATCTTATTTTACATTTTAACACTAGATCGTGTATTTTTAACTTAAAACTAACAAAGTCTGTGTCCTTTTCATTTTGAAAATGATTTTCAAAAAATATAGTAACGCATTAATTGTAACATTAAATGTAAAAACAAGGAGAGGAGGCCTTAAATCATTTATTTGAAGTTCCAGTCGTGCAAACTGGTGTACATTGTATCAAGCAAAATACAGTTTTTTGTCATTTAGCCAGAAATTACTAAGGTAGATTTTGAGCCATGTAAAAATATATTTCATTGGCTTTAATCTCGTAAAACAAAACAAAGATTAATCTCTAAAAATCTTTTTAATATTAAACTTAAACCAAATGAAAAACTAATCGATTTGTTTCTTATTTTCTAAATGATTGGAAGCTTTATCTAATATGAATCTAGCATGGTGCTGCTTTGACTCCTGACCTACTGGCTAACCCTGAAGTAGTGGTTTCCCTAATTTGCTTTTGAATGTCAAAAGTTATTTCTTAAGAAATCAGTTATTAATTATTGGAAACCTATCATATAATTAAAAGAACAATAAATTAGATTTAATTCGCATTCAATTGGCATTTATTTCAATTATTCCGATTGAAAAAGTTTAGAACAGGTATCGCCAATATGGGTATAACCGGGAGTATAGCCCGGGAAACCCACTCAGGCGAAAAACTGGCGAAATGCCCCCTGAAATTTTGGGCAAGAGGCCCACCTGCAAATTTCTTGTCCTTTTTTCACTAAATATACTCCCTTACGCCCCCCCCCACCAAATTCGTTGGAAAAAAGCTTAGACTCCTCTCTGATATCCCCTGAGGTCTATGAGCTCTGCGATGCCTGGTTTAGAATAAGATAAAACACAGAACAGAATATTAAATGATCATGGTATATCATTTGTTAGGTTATCAGCCAATTATGTGTAATCTTAACTAGCTAATTTATCATTCAAATGCTAAGAAATGGGTTATTTTAGACACTCAAACATCTAATAAATAACTTTTGTTTTTTGTTTTGATTGAATTCAAGTGTTTTTGATTTATTAACCATTTCTTGCATTCCTTTTATAATTAATACAAAACTCGAATATATTCGTCGTTAGTATTAATGCTATTGAAGGGTGTATTCAATATTGAGCCAAATCCTGTTGTAAATGAAAAATATGAGCATGATACTTTAATTATCAATTTATAATTCGATATAACCATTGAAAAGAGAGTAAAAGAATATTTTCGAAGGCCTTAAAAATTAAATCAAAATATTTTTTAAGTTTTGAAACTCTTTTACAGTTTGAGTGTAAAACAAAACACTTCCAAAAAAGATTTATTTATTTATAAAAAATAAAATCCAATCGAAAGACAATTTGAAAAGCGATTGAATTTAGTATAAAACGATTAACCGATTATTCAAAGTAAACAATAGTCCTGAGAGAGAGCCCCGAATGCATTAAATCAAACGCTTCTCCGATTTGATTCAGTTTTCTGGTGTGAGTAACGAACTCATCGACCATCAGTTCTTTCTTCAGATATTGTTCAACCAGTTTGGGAACACTCGTTCTGCTCTTCCATCCACCGAATGCCGTTCCTTTCCAGACTCTGCCCGTCACCAATTGGAAGGGTCGGGTACTGTCCAAAAACAGAATCAGATTTAAGATTTAGTGAATTCAAATGTTTGAAAATAAGAAATACCTGATCTCCTGACCGCTGGCGGCCACTCCTAATGTGTTCAAACAGAATATCAATTAAAAAACTCAATGGAATAACAATTGAATACCGATTATGACTGAAGTGCCCCAACCCTTGTGACACGACTCCAGAGCGGCTCTCATTGTGTGAACGTTTCCAATGCACTCAAAAGTATAGTCGAGACCCCCGTCTGTCATCTCAATCAACACCTCTTGAATCGGGCGGTTGTGGTCTTTCGGGTTAACAAATTCATTGCACCCGAACTTCTTGGCCACTTCGAACTTCTCCGGGTTTATGTCGACTCCAATTATTCGTTTGGCTCCTTTGGCTTGACACCCATGAGCCACAGCCAAGCCCACTGTTCCCAACCCCCAAATGGCACAATTACTACCGGGTTCAACATTAGCGGTATTGACTGCCGCCCCATATCCGGTCGAAATCTGTTCAAATCAATAATTGAGTCCCATTTCTGGTGCGAATGTAAATTAGGACTAACCCCACATCCGAGGAGACAGACTTTATCCAACGGCGCTTTTTCGTCGACTTTGGCCACAGATATCTCTGCAACGACTGTGTACTGAGCGAAAGTAGACGTTCCCATAAAATGAAACAAAGTCTGTCCTTTGCAAGTAAATCGAGAGGTGCCGTCCGGCATAAGACCCTTCCCCTGAGTATCTCTTATTTTGGAGCATACATTGGTTTTGGGACTCTTACAGAATTTGCATTCTCCGCACTCAGGGATGTAAAGGGGGATGACGTGATCGCCTGCTTTAACCGAAGTTACGCCTTCACCAACACTTTCGACAATACCTCCCCCTTCGTGACCCAAAATACATGGAAAGGTTCCTTCGGGGTCGTGACCGTCGAGTGTATAGGCGTCGGTATGACAAACCCCAGTGGCCAATATCTTGATCCTGACCTCACCCTTTTTTGGAGGCGCCACAGTAATGGTCTCAATAGAAAGGGGTTGTTTGGGAGCCCAGGCCACTGCTCCCAAACACTCGATCGGCTGACAAACAAAATATCAAATCAATTATTTAACACAACAATCAATTGCATACCTTTCCAACTGAATCACCCGAAGACATCTTCGATCAAATTATAACTGAATCTGTTAATCAAAAACATTTAAAGTGAAAATTTCAAAAATAGATGGCTAAATATAACCAAGATTAAATGTAAATTATAATAAAATTAGTCACGAGTTGAAACTCATTAAATTTATTTTAATTAAATCAATTAAAGAGAAAAACATTTGTCATAATGGGATTAAAAATTAAGCAAAACTTACGCAGAAATCAAATTTAAAATGAATTTAAATAATGAATTGAAATCTCAATAAATTGAAAATGAAATTCGAGAAAAGCATTTGTCAAACATTTATATAACTTTTATCGTCTTATCTCATGGATTGATAACAACTGAAGGACAGAATATTGTACTGAATTTGAACTAATTTTCCCCTAAAATCCATTATTACAACCATTAAATAGTTGGCAATTAGTCTAAATCGTTGACTAGTGGTGTCCTAATGTCTGTTTCCAACCGATAATAATAATAATAATAATAAAATTCCACTTTTATTCGGATAACTCCATTGGTTTGATAACTTGTGAACACAAATCACTCGAATTGAGACAAAACTCAAAACAATAGCATTTCTATTAAGTGACTAATAGTGAAAATTGTGACAAATTCTGTGAATTTCATTTAAAAAACTAAATAATTCTGATTAACAAATTGGTAGCCGAATAAATGTTATCCAGAATAAAAAGTTTTGGTTTAGTATAAAGGGAGCAATTGTTGGCTTAATATTCTGTTTGTCTGTAAAACATTTGCCTAAAACTTCTGAATCAGAAGTTCTGATCCAAAGATGTGATGAATTTTTTTAAAGAGGAAATTTCATTAGTTTTTGTCTCAAAGGATTATTTGGTCAAAACTCTCCACAAGAAGTCATCTAATAAATTGTCTTCAATTGAATTCAAAAATATTTACGAATTTAGATTCAAGACAAGGGAATGAGTGGTTGTCTTGATCAATTATACAACTGAATTGTCTCTCAGGGTAAAAATAAGAGCACTTTATATAATACCAAAATAAGTGAATTTCTAATTTTGAAAACAGAGAACATCTAATATCGAATATGAGAAAGAATCTTGCTAAAAATAAACCAAAATCTAAGATATGAGTACGGAATGCAGTATAAGTAAAATACTGATAGAATTAATGGATGGGATCACCACATCATTTGGTTTGTGGTCCGCATCCAAAACATCCACAAAAACCACATCCGCTCGAAATTCAATTACACGAAAACATTTTTACCATATTTTTTCTCCAATTAAAAAATGGTTTCACTTAAAGCCATAATTCAAAAGTCAATCAAATATTTTGAGATGATTTACAAGGGCTTTATATTGGGCTAATTAAGCATGGTTAACACCAGTTAACTTTTACAAATGTCACTTTTGTTTTTAATTAATTGGGTGAATTGGTAAAGTAAACCAACGTGGTTTAAATCAAGGTTATTTGAGCATGCAAAAAATAAGACATACCAATGAATATGACGATAATTTCTAAAATTGGACACAAATATGGACTGAGATTTGAATTTTCAATATTTATATTCAGAAATTACAGAAACAGAAGCAATGATTTAAAATAATAAACAATTGAAACTTGGAAATTGTTTTTTTTCTTCAAAAGTGTCTCTCAGTCTGGGAAAGAGTGTTTTGAAAGCATATGATGTGTGAATGAAAGCGCAAACTCTGGGAAAGAGTCAATCGGAGGGATGTATTGGATGTAAGACTCAATGAATGTATTGTCTGAGTGTTTGGGGACTCAGTGACTGACTGAACGCATGTGCGTACAGTTCAACAGTGAATCTGGAGTTGAGTTTGAGTTTATGTTTAGACTCTTTCATCAATAGTGTCTTATTTTCTCCATAAATGAGAATTTTTGAGACAATTGCTCCAATCTAGTGCTCAACTGATTCTTGTTCTTCTGGTGTTTGACCACAATTTGATAAATGGTTATAACTTGTGAAGCATTTAATGAGTGGAGAGTTGAGCGCATCTCTCGTTATATTGCAATCATATTAGTCCTGAACTAAGAAAAAGTTTTCTCAAATGTATTGATATTTGTTTTCAAATCAATTAGTTTTTAAATAAAGGCTTTTATTTTCGGTTCAGTTTTTGCTTTGGTTTCAAATAATGATTTCTTATTTTGTCTGCAATGAGATCCTAATTGTAGTCATTTTAATACTTTTAAACAACAATTTCATTGGAAACCACTCCTTGCAAATGCCACCACTGGAGAGGACCCGAAGAGCCGCCACAGCCAGAGCTGAACGGCTCTGGGATTATGGAGTCATTCCTTACGAAATAGAGGCCAACTTCAGCGGTAAATATTGTCTTGTTTTATGTTTTGCTCATCTGAAGTGTGCGATATCTTAAGGAGACCACAGGGCACTGTTCAAGCAGGCGATGAGGCACTGGGAGAATTACACCTGTGTCAAATTCGTGGAGAGAACTGGGGAACATCCCAACTATATTGTCTTCACAGAGAGGCCGTGTGGGTTAGTATCGCACAGACAGGAGAAGACACTCAGTCTTCCACTCAATCTGTTATAAATAGATTGCATTCAAACCAAAACTCGTTTTGAATGATCGCATCGATTGCTCTTCCCTTCAGGTGCTGTTCATTCGTTGGAAAGAGAGGTAACGGTCCTCAGGCCATATCCATCGGCAAAAACTGTGATAAATTTGGAATAGTTGTGCACGAGTTGGGACATGTGGTGGGCTTCTGGCACGAACACACCCGTCCCGACCGCGACGACAACGTCCAGATAGTCACCAAAAATATTATGTCTGGTATTACTCTTTGTCTCCGCACAGTCTGAGCCCACGACTAATGTTTTGTCTGTACGTAAGGTCAGGAGTATAACTTCAATAAACTCACCGAAGAAGAAGTCAACTCTTTGGGTCTGCACTACGACTTCGACAGTATAATGCATTACGCCCGCAACACCTTCTCCAAAAGCACTTACCTAGACACTATTCTGCCTCAGGAAGACCCCAACTCTAAATCACGACCAGAAATCGGTCAAAGAGTGAGACTCAGCAAAGGGGACATCGCTCAGACACAAATGCTCTACAGATGTCCGCGTGAGTGACCACTCCTTTCCATATATCTCTATATCAAGTCTTTTCAAAATCTATTTTAATCCGAATTCCAATTATTTGTCTCTTAATATGTATTAAATGTTTAGTCGAGTCAAGTGTTGAATATCTAAGTCCGGAGAGAATTATTTGAATTCAAATTATTGCAAATAATAAACGAAATATTTTTGGTGCCAAAAGTTGCGAACTGGGATTTGAGGCCTTCCTTCGGTCCCTTTTGGTTATATTTTCATTGGATTTATTACTAGTGTTTGAGTATAGCTTTGGATAAAGAATACCGAAATGGTTGGCCATAAAAGTTTGGCCTCAATCTTATTGTTCATAAAACTCTAGCTTTTAATGAATTATTAGTTTAGATGAAAGCTTGCGATTAGTCACTAGAATAACAGATTTCAAAGTCATAATAAATATCTGAGTCATCGATACATTCAAATAATTTGATTGTTTATATTCACAAAAGTTAGTCAAATAATAATCAGGAATGAAATTCTGATTATTAGGTCTACGCCTTAAGACTACACTTCTCTCATATGTAAACATAAGAATTCTTATTTTTTATACTCATTTTTTGACTTTATTTTTGTCAATACTTTTCTGTCAATCATTCAAATCCGTTTCAAATCATTAATTCACAAAAATTCCAATAAAATAATTCGAAATGAATTTTCAATTAAAACAATTATTTATCTCAAACACAACCTCAGGTAGAGGTAAGGGTTGGGCAAAGTTTGCTGTTTTTCACAAATCAATAAACAATTTGGATAAACAGTTTTTAAACAGGATTTCAATTTAGGAAAGCCTTGTATTATTGAACATGGTTTAAAAAATTAGAAGATATTCAAAGTTGTAGACTGTGTTCTGTAAATCTTGATTAGTCTGTTCTGATGTTCTCAACGCTCCCACTCGTGATTCCTGTTTCACAACAGTATTTTGATTTTTGTGCTTTTAAAGCAAAATAACTGATTTATTCTTAACCTTTATTTCTATAATTTTTTAGCTTTTGTTAATTTAATCAATTTTAATAAATGCAAGGTTCTTTTTATTATCAGTAATCCTAACTGGATTAAATTGATTTGATTCCCATTTTAGGCGTTTATCAGTTACTACGAGACTTAGTTTTTCGTTTATTTAATGGTATTATTGCTCAAAAGGTTTTAATAATAGAGATTAGTGGTGAGCAGTGCGGAGGAAATACTCCAAATATAAAATCAAGTTCGACATCACGTCTCACATCTCTTCACATTTTTTAACTCTTTTCTCAAATACATATTCAGCCAAAAATTATTTTGTTATAATGACTTTACAATTGATATTCTTATCTCAGTTCCGATCTCTTGAATTATTTTTGTTTACTTTAATGAATCTCTTGGACTAAATTAAGACATTAAAGACATTCGTTTGCTTTCAGCCCAAACCTTCATTTATTTCATTATTCAAATGAAATTATTTTTCTTCGCTTTATTTTGTTAATATTTTTCATTAATTGGCGTTTTTTGTGCTTTACTTTCATTTTTATTCCACAAAAAATTACAATTTATTCACTGAATTACAATATTTATAATTAAAGGAACTTTTTTTTTATCACAAACTTATATCAAATTCGAGATAATTTTTATGATTTTTCTTTGAATCCATTATTAAGAAAATAATTAGCTTTTTATCAAATGTTTTGATTGAAGTAAAGAAAATATCTGAAAGTCAGACCTGATTTAGAAAAACAAATATTCTATTGAATTATGAGATAATAAATGTGAAAATATTGTGCAAAACTCCAATTATTTCAAATTGATTCCGAAGAAAAAGTTAATCATTATTTGAGTGAAAAATGAATTACATTTATCGATAATTTACGATATATTTGTTTTAAATCATTTTATGCTTATATTTCTAAATAATTTATGAATGAAACCTATTTCTTGATATTTATTCGGCGATAAAACTTTTCGTTTGATTTTTAACCCAAACTCCAAATTAATTTAAGATTAACTTTATTTTAGACGAAATGACCTTCAATTCAATCCTTTAATTTGTTTATTGGAGTCAATAACTCGTGATTAGCTTTTCTTCAGTTTATCAGTCAATTAAAATAATCGCCGAATTTCAGGAATGCGAATGAGAGGTGCTGGGGGTGGAAGGGGGGGTAACGCACCAGTAATGCGGATAGCGAATATTTCTTGTGGGGTATCCCGCATCAGCAAAATGATAATATTGCCATGTTCAGGGGCTAAAATAAGCGACTAAATATTACCCTAAATTTTCAAAAATTTCTCCTAAAATATAGCTGGGTCAAAATTCATTAATTTATATTACATTTTTTCGGATTTTTGCCAATTTTTAAGGGCTCTAAAAATTTAACGGAAATCTTTAAGCTCTTATTTTGGCCATGAGCATGGCAAAATAATCCTTTTGGTGATCGGAGGTCGAGAATATGCCTAACAAAAAATATCGACTCTAGTCTATCGGTAGGTCTTTCGAGATGTGAAACATAAATACTCTCAACTGAGAAAATGTTTGTCCCCATCACTGATCGAATTCAGATGTGATGAGTGTTGGTTCCGACCACTAGTGGTTCAAAATTCAATCTACCCTTGGATTGAATTCCAAAGTTTACTTCTAAGGAAATAAATTTATTTCGGCCGTTCCTCGTATATAATCCAGAGTTGAACAAAGAATCGAAATTGAAAATTACTCACTTATTCCTATAATGTCTAGGTCAATCTATTGTAGTCTTGTCATTATATAGATTTATTCACTTTTGGTAAAAAAAAAGTTATTTCCCGAGGATTTCATCCGAATATAATTTCTATAATTCTCGAAATGTCCTCTATATTAGCCCTGAGCCAAAAATATATCCTGAAGTGGATCCTAAATAGTCAAAAGACTTGAAGATTTCTTTTCTTTATTATTCTGTTCTTAAAAATGAAATATTTTATTGAATTGTGTAGAGTGTGGCCGAACTATGCAAGAACCGAGTGGTGCACTCGAATCTCCAGATTATCCAAAGTCTTCACCGCCTCCTGAGGGCGAACACTGCGAATGGAGAATCACTGCCACTCACGGGGAAAGGATTGTTCTTAATATAACGGATCTCGACATTTACGAGTCAGACGGTTGTGAGACTGACTTCTTGGAGATAAGAGATGGTTATTGGCCTAAATCTCCTCTTTTAGGTACGTCTTCTTTGAGTTCAATGTTTCCAGAATTGAGTTCTCGATTAAAGGACTCTTTGTTTCCTCTTATAAATGATTTTGTAATTAGTGGTGAAATGCACTCATTTTCAGGAAGATTCTGTGGTAGTGGCAAATTGCCCGACACTCTGATGACGACGGGTTACAGAATGCTTGTTATTTATAAGTCGTCTCCCAATCAGCACAGCCATCGAGGCCTCAAAGCTAACTACGAGGGTATCCAAAGTTTTACACTTTTTTCTATTCCTATATTAATTTGCTTTTCATTTGACAGCTCTTTGTGGCGGAGATATTAATGCAGAGGAGGGAACACTCCAGAGTCCGAACTATCCGGAAGACTATCGGCCCAACAAAGAGTGCATTTGGAAAATCACAGTTCCGGACAATTTTCAGGTTGCGCTCAAATTTCAATCGTTTGAAATCGAAAATCACGACAATTGTGTCTACGATTATCTGGAAGTACGTGACGGACATCAGACAAATAGTCCTCTTTTGGGCAAATTCTGTGGCTATAAAGTTCCCGAATCTGTTCGCTCCAACTCTAATAAATTACTCGTGAAGTTCATGTCCGACAGTTCCGTCCAAAAGGCAGGCTTTTCGGCGAATTTCATCAAAGAATTTGACGAATGCTCTGACTCTGACCACGGATGTGAACACCAATGCGTTAACACTTTGGGTGGATATCGGTGTGAGTGTCGTATAGGCTTTGAGTTACACTCAGACGGCAAGAAGTGTGAAGACGCCTGTGGGGGAGTCATCGACGTCACAAATGGCACTATAGTCAGCCCTTCATTTCCAGACTTATACCCTCCCAACAAGAACTGCATTTGGGAGATAATAGCCCCTCAAAGCTTCAGAATTACTCTTAATTTCACTCATTTTGATTTGGAGGGCAATAATGTAAGTCTTTATTATAAAGTTATTCTTTGATTTGACTTTCATTTAATCACAATTTGATTGAATCGATAGCAAGACTGTGAATACGATAGCGTTGACATCAAAAGCAAATTAGGAGACAATGATTTCAGAAAACATGGCGTCTTCTGTGGCTCTCGGATCCCTCCAATGATTACATCTGTGGGACACAGCCTTCGCATTGAATTCAATTCGGATAATTCTGTCCAAAAGAGCGGATTCAGTGCAAACTTCTTTACAGGTATTTACTCTTAAATTGTTTGAACACAAAATGATTGGTATTTATCAAAGACAAGGACGAGTGCGCGATAAACAACGGGGGCTGTCAACACATCTGTCGCAATACAATCGGCTCCTATTTATGCATTTGTCACAATGGGTTTGTCTTACATGAGAACAAACACGACTGCAAAGAGGGCAGTTGCACCCACCACATCACTGCTTCCAATGGCGAGCTTCAGAGTCCCAACTATCCCGACCCCTACCCGAGTCGAAAAGATTGCACCTGGCTCATGACGACAACACCGGGCCATCGGATCAAACTATTGTTTACAGAATTCGAATTGGAACCCCACCAGGAGTGTGCTTACGATCACATCATTGTATATGATGGTGACTCCACTGAATCTTCCACTTTAGGCCGTTTCTGTGGGAGTAAAGTCCCGCACACTCTCCTATCGTCGCTCAACAAAATGTTTATGATTTTCAAATCCGATGCTTCCGTCCAAAGGAAAGGATTCAAAGCCACGCATTCGACAGGTTTTTCAAAAGTTTTGTCCATTGCTTTGACTAATCTTTGGTCTAATAGTCTGCGGGGGAAGACTTATGGCGAACATGGGTTTAGAGCACATTTACTCGCACTCAAAGTTTGGAGATTTCAATTACGATAAGAAGGAAGATTGTGACTGGGTCATCGAAGCTCCAGAAACCAAACGCGTCAGACTTCGGTTCGTCACTTTCGAAGTGGAACACGAGGCCGACTGCAGCTATGACTACGTCGAGGTCTTCGACGGCTACGAGGACTCAGCTCCCAATTTGGGCCGTTATTGCGGAAACAAAGTAGACATCACTCCCCTATCCATAGCTCAACTAATGTCTGCCATTTTTCAGATACCTCCTGACTTCTTGTCGACCAGTGAGTCATTGCTGCTCCGGTTCCGGTCGGACGACACCATCCATAATAAGGGTTTTGCGGTCTCGTACTCGGCTCTGGACGCCAACGAAGACGAACAGATTATTAGTGTGGAAAAGCCTCAAAAGCATCGAACGGTTGTTCCCAATTACAGACATCGACACAGACATATGCGGCGCCACAACTGATTTGTTTGACTACAATCAACGCCATATTTGATTTGATTGTATTAGAGGACAGCATATGATTGGCAATACTCTGTGATATTGCTATTGCGATCTCATCTCAAATATACTCTACGATTGCCATCACTTAAGTTACTATTATTTTAATTCTCATTAATTATCGAAAATTAATTAATTTTAAGTTTTATTTTCTTTGGTTTACTTTTTATTATTTGAGAGAAATTTTTATTTATATTTGATTTTAGTTTAGATTTATTTTATAATTTTGTGCCAAAAGTTGTGAAATGCATGCGATATAAACAGTATATTAATATTGGGATCAAATATATTGTTATATATCTATAGTAAAGGAACAAAACTTTTCTAATCAGTGCTTTATATTTGATTATATAAATTGATTATAAATTGAGAGTACAATCAGTGAATCTGTTCGTAATTATAGCACAATTTGATTACTTAACGAACAACTATTAGATTCAAACGCCAATCGATTTTAATGTCGTTTTTATTTTCTACCATTAATTATATATTAATTTATAATATATTTATTTGTAAGCCGTTCCCCAAATTTTTATGTAATCCTAGTCTTAATTCTCATTAATTCAAATGCTTTTAATGTTAAGTTATATTGA
Source organism: Punctoribates punctum (assembly GCA_034698165.1). Lineage (NCBI taxonomy): Eukaryota > Metazoa > Arthropoda > Arachnida > Sarcoptiformes > Punctoribatidae > Punctoribates > Punctoribates punctum. The sequence goes on along the minus strand of JAQGBD010000453.1, from coordinate 12,394 downwards.
AATTCATTTACCGAAGGCTTTAAACTGAATACTCACTCCTCTGTTATATCTTTTTATGTAAATAATCCGAAACTCAATAAATAAATCAAAATCAGACCAAATATCAGATGACATTCAAATTGTCTGCCAATCGCACAGACAGACAGACGACCACTAAATCACAATTTATTTGTTATTCGTTTCTATATTTATTTCATTTATTTATTATTTATTAATTCACTTATTTATAGCCAACAGTTAAACAATTTGTCAGAAAAAAGAATTAAAATAACGTTAATGTTGTGATAGCTCTTCAATTTGCTTGATTACTGACCAACTGTTCTAGTTAATTCACTCTACCATTTCTTCAGATAGATTTAACATCTAATCTCTTCTTTTGATGTTTTTGAGAAAAAATTGATTTTTATCTAAATATTTGATTCTATTAAAGCTTTGTTTTAGTCTTTATTCAAATTAATTGGTGGTTAGAGTAAGGGTGGGCTCAGAATATATCTGAGAACATGCATTGACTGTCAATTGTTTGCATTCACATGACTTTAATTTTTGTTTTTCATGGTTTGCAAAAAGCATTTCATCGAAATGACTTCTTTCAAGGGATTGATCACTATTTTAATGTCGCTTTTGTTCACAAATATCATCAATAAAAGTGACATAAATTTTGGCGAAAGGAATAAACAAATGAAATGTCAAATATTCTGATCATATTCTATGCAAACAACGAATATTCAAATATTATTTTATTGAAATCTTAACTCTTGAGTAATAGGTTTGAAAATTGTATTTTTAGCTAGCTTAGTCTTCAAATTTGTCAAAAATTAGTGATAGCTGTATAAAAGATTAGTTCTGAAGATTATCTTCATAATTGAGAAAAGAGAATGTTTCAAGTTCATTAGATTACTAGATATAAGACATTTGTAAACAGTGTATTGTCTTTTATAATGAATGATCGCTTATGAATTGCGATCGATTGCCATAATTTTGGGGACCGACCCAAAAAGTATTTGAAAGTAATTACCTGAAAGGTGTATCCGATTAGACCTTTACCTTATTGTTCAATAAGTTTAATAATCGACTCGAAGTGTTGTCATAGAGATTGTGTTCTCATTTGAATAATTCATAATAAACTTTTGGTTGCCATGTGGTCAGCCTTTGGAACAGCCTTTGGGACAGCATCTGACTTATAAAACACATCTGTCCTCACTTTCCCTCTCATTTCGATATAAACTCCGATTGAAACTTAAAAAATACAATTCTATAGTTTATCTGAAAATTTGAATCTAATTCAGTGGATATTCCGAAATGAAGTCAGTTTTTAATTGATTTTGTTGTTTGTGTTGAAGTGATTGCACGGAATGATCATAACTTTTAACCCACTTTGTGTCGGACGTGACTCTGATTGTGGTTAACTCTGACTACGAACTCACTCATTGTCGCCAATGTTTTTCCGATAGAGTTGTCATTAGAAGCCAATGGATATGCTCTCCATTAATGTTTAGCCTCAAATTCAGGGCTGATTTCTATCGAGTCTATTAATTTTTAATTCATTCAACGAGAATATATACATGAAAGGACCTTTCCCATTTGAAATTATAAGTTTGTGAAAATGTGCGCAGGACTGAGAGGACTGGCGCTCTTTCAGCTTTCAATGCAATACCGATATTCTGTTTTCCGTTAATTCATTTGTTGTCATAAAAGCTGTCAAACTATTAAACTGCACGGAATATAACGTGTCGTATATTTGTTAGACTGTCTTAACCAGTCTCTGATTGTCGGAATGGAAGGGCGTTTCGATTCTGTCCCCTATTCTGTGTCTGTGTTGAGTCAACCAACTTATGTGCTCTAAAATGCGGTTCCGATACTCAAAACGTTTATCACATTTCCTTCTGCTCTTCAAATGCCTTCAAATGACAATTGATTTCTAATCAAAAGTAAGTCTTTTAATTACTTATCCAACGAATGTTCCTCTGGTTACACAAAAACCAGCATGTTTAAATTTCACTCAATATGTATTCTTGTCTGCTTATCTTCGAGTTGACCAAGCACACATTGGTATTCAAATTATTCTTCAAAATAATGGTCACAAAAACTTAAGTCATTTTAACAAAAAGCAATTTCTGTTTATTAATCCCTTTAGAGATTAATCAAATTTATTAAGCAAGCTCATTAAACCAACTTTTATTAAATTCAAAATAACTTTTTTAATACAATTTCTATATATTTAAACTATTCTTCAATAAAGAATTATTCCAATTCATTTATCACCTGGATAAAATAATATTACGACCTCAAAAAGTTAAATAAGAATTGTTTCTTCAATATTTTGATTATTTTAATTTATTGTGAGTTTTTCAAAATTTAAGAAACATAAAATTGATTATAAGGAAAATGAGCTTGCTAAGTTGCAGCCAAAAATTCCAATTAATATGAATTGTTTTTGAAAGTGAATTATTTGCTTTGTTTTTATTGATTTGAAAACACTTTTACAATGAGATGGTTTCACTTCAAAACAATATTCAATACAAATATTTATTCAAATAATAGACAAGTTTTGGGACAGCTTTGGATTACATGAGAAAACAGTTGTGACACAGTTTTGTAGGATTAGGTAAACTGGTGTTAATTTTGTGGTCGATTCTGAGCCAATTTGTGACCCATTTATTTGAAGCCTATTTCATAGTCTGAACGCAAACACGAAAATCATTATTCAATCCAATGATTAGTAAGAATACGATTCGCACACAAATGAGATTAGAATTTGTGGACAACTAATGCATAATAATTACAAATATTTAATATCAATGCGAAGTTTAATCGTTTGAGTGACTGCTTAGGGTTAACCCATTCCTATATTTTGGTATCAGTCATAACACATTAAAACATGAATTCCCAAAATAATTGTATAACCAATCAGAATATTTGTGTTCGGGGTAATTCATTAACGCCCTTTCCATCGATTATTTATTCAAACAATTGTTGGTTAGAAAATGACGAAGAATTGGGTGATGTCTGCAACGACTGTACTCTCTTTTAGTCACTCAATATATTATTTACCAAACGATTTGTAACTTTCTGTCAAATTTCATAAAAGTTTCCTCAATTTAAACATTTATCCAAAAAATAAATGATTATTGAATTTTGTTTACTTTGAAAATACTTAAATCCACTTAAATGTGTGTTCAATGAATTTAATTTCTTCCGTATATAACCTTATTATTCAAATCAATATCATTAGATCAAATTGTTCACTACAGAGTATTATTAATAAATATTCAAAATAATAGCTTATATAAGCTAGCAAATGTATTTAAGCTAATATAAGCTTGCCAAATTCTATTAGATTCAATATATTGCATTGAAAATTGATTTGACCTAAAAATTCAGACTATTTTAATGTAATGCTAATTGTGCTAAATGTGATGGTTACCATTTGAAGTGAGCAAGTTCATCAATAAACTCTTCTTTAAATGTTTAAAATAGAGAGGTTTATGAAGAGATGTTATAAATGATTCATTGATTGCACTTCTAATGAATTTTTAATATTAATTGTGTGGCAAACAGTTATCGCCACAATTCAACAGTTGAATAACTTTATTGTTGTTATCATTTATGCCACGATTAATATTTGATTAGCCTTTTTGGGGACAATTCCAGTTCACACAACTATTTATCAATCGATGAATCCATTCATACAATAATCAGATAAACTTTTCACTAGAATTGAGTGCATTTAGAAAACATTTGTCTATTGATTGCAAGAATTGTTAGAATCGATTCTGTTTTCTGTTTTGCAAACCATTCCTGTTATTGATTTCATTAAAATGTGAATTTCTTATGTGTTTCCACTATTAAGACATTCTGTTCGTTCATTGACCCAACACAATTTTATTCCTGGTTCTTTTGAGACGATGTAACAAAAGTGTATATAATTATATAATGGAATATGTACTAGACAAAATGATATACTCAATCAACTATAAGTGAAAATCTTTCAATTCCGTAGTTTATCTGCTTGAAGATGACTCACACTGAGCGGAAAATTTGTGTCTTGGTATTTGCTCTTATGTCGAGTGCTATGATTAGTGCCAATCCTCCAGTTATTGACATTTCACATAATATGCGAATTCTTAAACTTCCAAACAATACGAAAGTCGGTTCAATTATATACCGAATTAGAGGAACGGATGCCGACAATGATGTCATCACATTTGGTGTCCGCGGATTAATCGGTAATCATATGCTGGCCTTCAAAAGTGTCAATTTCTATGAGGCAGACGTTTACCTCAACAGTCCTTTAGAAGTAAATTCAAACAATTATTTAAGTAATTATTTAATTAATGAATTGTTATTAGAACCCGGACTATAACATTACAATTTTCGCAACCGATCCCAGCGGACAGTTTACCGAAGTTGAGTCCAGAATAATAGTTACTCAAAGCAGTGCCACAAATGATTCTCCATTTCTTTCATATGAAAGTATCGTAAAAATACCAGAGGTTTGCTTTAATTTAGTAATCCTTCAATTTTTTGCTTAAATTCAATAATTTTATTCATGAAAATAGAGCACAAATACTAATGAATCGATTACTACCATAAGTGTTAAGAAGAAGGAGAGCACAAACCTTCCCATCGCTTTCCAATTAAGAGTAATTCAATCAAAAAAAAAAAAAATTATTTCATTGATTCCCATATTATTCAAAAATATTTTCATTGAAGGGATCTGAAAATTTTGGTATCAAATATTTGTTGGGACCGGGAGGTCTGTTCAACTTATAATTATTTGTGTTTTCAATTCATTGATTGACAATAATTGTTAGATACGAGTAGAGCTGAAATCCGATTGATTAAGAGAGTTGATTATGAAAAGCAAAATCTTTATGTCCTCACAATCATTGCTTTGGTGAGATTTCTCTCTTTTTATTTCATTAAACAATTATCTCAAATGAATTATATTTGAATTTCTAATGGAAGGGCGGCTTCACTAATGAAACCTATGATACCAGAAATATCGCGACACTTGATATAGTGGTTGTGGTTCTCGACATTCAGGACACGCCTCCCGTATTCACTAATTTGCCAAATGTTTTGGAAATCAATGAAAATACAAGAGTTGTAAGAATTACTTTAAATGCTTTGATTGTCACAAAACTAATCCAAAGTGAATATGAAGGGCAACACTATCTTCACTCTGAGAGCAGAAGATGGGGATTATGGCAATCCGAGGAACGTTACCTTTGATATCGACAGAAGTGAGATATTCTCTAATTCTGTGGACAAAGTATTTGATTTAAATCTAAATAAACAGAATCTGCACTCAATATCTACTTTGGAATCGACGAAATCAGTGGATCAATAGTATTGAGACGACCCGTACTCGATATCAAACAGGAAATAGGAACCAAAGAACCCATGATATTAAATGTTAGGGCAACTGAAGTAAAGGGTGCCGAAGAGCCTGAGCCGGTTATGTATACCGATTCCCAAATCGCTATCGTTATCGTCTCCACAGACAACAGAAGACCAGAATTCAATAGCCAACACTTATTCGGAGAAATTGATGAGAACAGTCAACTTTTGACTCCTGTTCAATGGAAAAATAAAATGGCTCCCCAAGTAACTGATAATGATCCCGGTCTAAATGGGACCATAGTACTCAATATAATTGATCCGTCCGAAACATTTATGGTTCAGCCCAAGAGGGGTATAAACCAAATTATCTTCTCGATTGTGGTAAAGGACTCTTCAAAACTCGATTATGAGACTAATTCTGAAAAACAGTTCGACATTAAAGTCAGTAATTATTCGTTTATTTGATGATTAGGTGAATAATTCAAATGTTTTATTTGAAGATCACAGCCACCGATCAGTCGGCTTACCTTCAGTTGAATTCAACCATTTTCTGCACAATTAAATTAATCGATTTGAATGGTATTTATAGACAAACATTAATTATTGCATTAAATATAAAAATAAAATATATTTTCATAATTAAATGGTAGATAACATCCCTCAGTTCAGTCACAAAGTCTATGAAGCATTACTACCCGAAGATTCTGCCATCGGAACCACTGTCGCCAGAATCGAAGCCAGGGATAGAGATAGCGGCAGTTTTGGCCAAATTCTCTACACATCGATAAATGGACCCCTTTCTCACCAGTATTTCTTTCTCATTATATATTAACTTTGGGCTTAATTTTGTTTTCAAATTTAATAGTCTTTCTCTCGATTCCGAGACCGGAGTTATTATTTTGGCCGACAATAGAAGTCTTGACAGAGAAACGATTTCTGAATATAGAGTGACAATTGAGGCCAGGGATGAGTTGGGCAGAGGCAACAAAAATGTCACCGAATTGCACATCAAAATACTTGACTCTAATGGTATTCATTCAATTGATTGAAATAATTCTAAATATTTGTCATTTATTTCAGATAATAAACCGATTTTCCTTCAGCCCCGTTATGACTCGGTCTTAAACCCGGACAGATTTAGTTTCACACAACCCTTAATAGTGAGAGCTATAGACAATGATGAGCCTGGTACTGTCAATAGCAATGTGAGCTATGAAATAACTGGTGGCAATTATCTCAATAAATTCAATATCGATGAATATTCGGGTGAAATAACATTGAACTCAATTTTAGTCGACGACAGAAACTTCAAAATAGCGGACAATCTTAAGAATGAATACCAAAGTATTAAGTTTTTGCCGGCTTTCGTTCTGACGGTCAGAGCTCACGATCACGGAATACCCTACCAGTCATCGGAAGTTCAGGTCTACATTCATAACCCAGATTTCCTCAATAGAACGGTTACCTTCATTATTGGTGACACTCAACAAAATATTGAACAGAGAAAGCAATTGATTGAAAGGTTTGAATAATTAAATAATAGTAAATCAAATTTTTTCAATTATTTATTATATTGTAGTGGAATGAGTTCTTTAAGTGGCGCTAAAGTTCATATCTATTCTATTCGACCACAAAATACTAACAAAGAAATGACAGAAGTGTTAGCCTGGATGGCATACCCCTCACAATCCTCGGGTATTCTTCTTATTAACCGCATATAAATGAATAAATTAAAATCCATTTTTCAGTTGATTTGAATAAAACTCCTTTAATATTGAGTCAAATAAACGGAAGGGATTATTCAAAGGCAGCACAAGAGATGAGTGGCGAAAGGGCTCAGTTGGCTGGATACAATGATCTTAAATTAATAACCTGGTCGTTAGCGATACTAATATTGGCGACACTTATTTTCTTATTAATTTGCTCGATATGTTATTGTTGTTGTCGACACAAATTTCAGTGAGTCTTCAATTTTTCCATCTTTTTCAACATTTTTTTAATTAAACCAAAATTAATATCTGATTAGAAAACGCGATAAACTCAAAGATTCGGAAGAAACTCATTTTTCGAAGCCATCTATGAATGGCTCGATTGGCAAACATAGAGACGACATTTCCAGAGATAAAAGGCATAAAAAATCTAAAAAGAGAACTAAAACTTCGATTCAGGCCTGGAATGAAGAGCCCGCACATGACAGACGTAAAAGTAGTGTAAGGCCTTCATCGGCCCCAAACAATGAACAAGATCATTATATACGTAATGTTAGAGCGAATAGTTCGCAATCATTTCAAGATCAGTACCTCTTAAACAATCCGTCTCTCTATCAAAGAATTCATAAACTCAATAGACATCAAACAACACGAGTTGGGCCTCAATATTATGATTCGTATGACATGAGTGACATCCCGTCCCGACTCAGTGAATACCACTCTTTTCGTCCACAAAACACACAAATGAAAACTTTCAAAGAAGTCGACAATTCTGGATATTTTCGCACAACTAATGAACCCATACTTATAGACGATATGAATGAACAAAATTCATTGAAAAGGAGTCGTCTGGCGGCACACCATATGCCATATTCAGATAAATACGTGTCAATTCCCAAACGCACTGAAATTCTTTATATACAAAGTCCAGTCACTCAAACCAACGAAGAAATGTTGCGGAGTATCAGTCAAAACGATATTCCTTACATCGATGATGGCTTTGAAAGATACCAAGAATATGATCCAAATGTCCACTCATTGGACAATACACGAGATTCGGAGCGAATGAAAACTTTATCGAAAGGAAAGCAGCGCCACATCTATTTCAATGATCACAATGTTTCAGAGATGACAATCCCTGAAGAAGTTGTCGTCCCCGGAATGATCGCCAAAGATATGCCACATTTGGATCAACAGCTAATTACACTTCCATCAGGATCTGGAGCTCAACAAATGAATGAAGACATTAGAAGAAACTCAAAAAATATTGACCATAAAAGAGTAGAAATCATATCCGACTCCAGAGATGAGAACAACTTTCAAAACACGAATTTAAGTCAAACCAATGTTTTGATTCCAGAGGAAAGTGTTGCTGAAGTTGATAACCAAATAGCAAATTATAGCCCCGTTTTTGACGAAACTATTCAAATAACTTCCGTCAGTGGAGTTCCCGTCAGTATTGAACTGAAAGAAGGCCTCAAAACGAATAAATCGACTGAAAAACAAAATAAGAAAATCAAAAAAGTTTTGACTAAAGAAAATAGTTTTGAAACATCAGAAAAATCATACGATTCTGACTCAGGAATCGGCAAAACTGTTCCCAATCCTAAAATAGATCTAAATATGAAAAACAGTGATCTGATGGAAAAGAAGAGCATTTTTACCATTGCTTACAATGACGTAAAGACTAGACGTTTACAATCGAGTGAGTCTAACGCAGAATGAGTTGAGACCAAAGCCAGTCCTCTCTGTCCTGTCTGTGATATTTACCTCTAATCACCTCTTATTAAAAGGTTCTCAAAACAGATATTTATTGCAGATTTTATGTATAATGATTTTATGCCACTCAGACAAAAGCAAAATTCAATTAATAACTAATTCATTAAATGTTGTGATTTTTATTTAGCTTATCATTAAAAGACATTATTTTACAAAAAGATTGCAAGAATATTCATTCATTGTCTGCCAAATAGTCATTTACTGATCACATAAAAGTTGTATTTTCAGAATATTTGCATTCCTTGTAATTAATTCATTGACCCTTCGATTCGACATATTTTTTATCAAATAAAAAAACTTTTGTTTAAATATTGTTTTCGATAAAATCAAATATTTATTAGATTTTCGCTGAAATTCCGTTTTTTATTTTTACTCTCGAACCCAACCCTACAGTCGAACCCAAAAGAACTGATTGAAGCCAATTAATAACTTTTTGATTTGTTTTTTGCCAAAAAATTGAATAATTAATAATTGATTTAAATCTTTGGTTAAAAATTTCCTTCTTTGGCATTATTTTGTTGGGAAATATTATTTTTTGATATATGCTGTGCTCTGCGAATGTAATTATAGTGAACGGCATTGGAAATCAAGTTTCGACATAAGATTCAAATCCCATTTTATAATTTCTTTCCTTATTTTCTTATTTTTTTCTAAATTATTAATTTAGTGTTGAATTTGATGTGTTTTTATCGTTGTTTTGAATAAAACATTCCTTTGAAAAGTGGTTCAAATCAAATAAAACTTAAAATATTATAAATTATTTTCTGAAACTTCTAAATAATAAAAACAAATTTAATTGTATTTTAATGCAATTCTAAGCAAATCATTGTTTTATTCATCAAAACGAAGAATTTGTTAACAATTTTGAAAGTTCTTGATTTGACTCAATTCAAGATTTGAAAAAAATTATACAAAATTAATGAAAAGCTTTTTGAGTGAAGAAAAGTTTATAAGAAAGAGATATTAGTGGTCGAGAAAAATAAAGTTTTGGCACTACAGGAGTTGCTCGGAGTTTATTATAGAAAATTATATATTTACACAAAACGTTAAATTAGTTTAATTATGGGATGAGTTAAATGAATATAATATTCAAATGAGATGTGTTTATAATAATCCAAAAATTATAGTTCAGTTGTCTTTTCCCTGGAAGTGGTTGAGTAGATGTTCTCAGCACTGAAAAGACCGTTTGTAAGCATTTGAGGCGACTCTTCTCTGAGAACATTAAACAACTAATTAATTAAATTCTAATAAAAATAGTTATTAGAAACTCACAGTATTTCACAATAGAGAGGATTTTTAGGCATATTTGGCGGCGAAAGTGGGGTCGAAGAGCATGTGTTGCCATTAATCAGATCATTCACTTTCAACTCACTTCTTGAGGAATAATCTGATATTTTTGGTCCAATTTTTTCATAAATATTTTCCTCAAAACTAGTTGTGTCGTCGACAATAGGAACACTCATTTCTAAGACTTGAGTTTCGTACTCTTTGAGAGACTTGACGAGAGGTTTAACATAAATGGGTTCATAAACTTTTGATTGCGGCTGAGATTCCACTTTCTTTGGATGTTTCTCACGTCCACTGAATCTAAACCAAGTGTTCGACAAAATGATTAAACATTCTCTCAGTTGAGACCAAAATCATGTAATTATATATAATTAAGGAGTCGTTTGAATGAGACAAACCTCGACCACATATAACAGTGATATATAATTCCTATGACTGTCGTTACGGCGATAATACAACCGATCAGAATGAGTGCGACCCCGACGTGGAATGACTCGGTTGCCATCATTCTATACAAACTCTTCAGCTGATTGTAAATCACACAAAAATCTTCGCTTTTACTCGACTTGTCCTCCATTTTCATAATTTAAATCCATTTGATGGCAATAATAGAGTCTGGAGTCGAGGCATTAGAGTCGATGTCATTCCTAAGTTTAGCTCACAATTGATTCCTCACTAATCTATTGAAACATACAATTCATTCACTTAATACACAATTATTATAATATCTTTCTCTCAAAGGATAGCCTCAAATATTCTGAACACAAATTCAATGAATTCATTATAAGTTTAACCTTAAGTTAGTTTTAGTTCAAAGATAAAAAATATTAAATAACTTAATAATATTTTTTCTTTTTTATAGAAAATCAAACAATTTATTGGTTTTAGTACTAAATATAGCTGAAAGGCTTACCTCAAAATCGATAGGACTACTCATTAGACGACATCACTTCAAATATTTGACTCCAATTCACAAAACAGTTGTTTCAAAAGTTAATGAATTGATACGAAAATTGTATTTTTTGCGCTTTTAGTTTCAAAAAATAGTGAAAAACAGACGAAACAGACGACAAAAGCAATTATTTTGAGATAATGGTTAAAATGAATGATAGACTTGTATTGTCTCACAAGTAGTGCAGTTCTGCTGAGGAATGCAAACTGTTAGTGAAGACCCCTCTCAAAGGCCCCTTTGCTGCTCGCAGTCGTCGCTCGAACTGGTCTGACGGGTCCGTCAATGGCTATGGTCTGTTATGGTGTGTGTTTGGTGTCAGGCAGTGCTCGTAGTAAAATGTAAAACCTTATGCGACCTTCACTTCTCTCTCTCTTTTGGCGTTTAAATACATATTCCGAGTATTTCCTTATAAACGGACATCACTTTTATAACAAGTAATCGAAACAAATGCTTGAAAACTATCCGAAAAAACATCAATTAATGACTGGAAACTAAATTCGTTAAATTCCTGTCCCTTAGAAACGATTTTTTATTTTTAACCGAATTAACCGAACTTTCATCAGTTAAATTGATAAAATCTTAACTAGTACATTAGCTATAAGTGGATAACAAAGTCGGCTCCAATTATTTCCCAATCATTTGGCAAAATGTTATCTTAAAAATGTGTGGAATTCAATATTTAAAACTTAAATTATTTGTATAATTGAATCAATTTTTAAAATTATTTTATTATTTGAATACTTTCTCAAAGAAAAACTCAAATCTTTCGCAAAAAATTGTTGTGAAGTGTATTTGATTTATAAAACTTTAATTAAAAGTGAACTAAATATTTGAAAATGTGTGCAAAATATGATGGATGCTATCAATAATTGACATTTGAATCTCATCTTAACAATAAACTCATTTTTTGTAGACTTTGATCCCATTTTTTCATAAAAAATAATAAGAACCCAATTGTTGTGAAGAAATGCTTTCAATCAGAAAATTTTGTTCAATTATTCGCTCAATAATTGTCTGATGAGAAAAGTTTAGTAATTATTCCAAACTTTAAGTTTTTGTCTCCGAATCAATTCAAATGGTTTTAAAAAATGAGACTTTGATATTGTGTTTGAGAGGTAACGAGTTTTATATAATCATTGCGTTCAATGCACTCACTTATGATTAGTCATCAAATTATCTCATTTATTGAGATTCCATTTAAACTCATTTTTCAGATTAACTTATCCAGACTGAACTTGGTCTAAATCAGGGTTAGTCAAAGCGCCTCAAACATTAATTCCTACATGATAAGGGCTGAATAGAATTTGCCTCAATCTGATGA
>JAQGBD010000452.1:0-30303 GCA_034698165.1 Punctoribates punctum | reverse complement strand
CTCTCTCTCTCCTCTCTCTCTCTCTCTCTCTCTCTCTCTCTCTCTCTCTCCATGCGAACTGAAGTCAAGTGAAAGAAATATTTCAATTTGTTAAGAGAGTGATTCACCTTGGCAAGTGAAGTAGAGTAAAAACAATTGAAGTCCTGTTTTGTGGTTCTTTTTATTTATGACATTAAATTAATTGAGTATTTATCGGACATCAGTGAAGTGAGAGGAGAAGTCTCACAAATTTTTGAAGTTTGAGTACTTCATCACAAATTTTTAGCATATTTTTGTCAATAAATTAATGTTCAATTTCTCAAGAAATCATAGGGGGTCTCAACTGAGAACTCGGGGAGGCATTTGCTGCTTACCCCTTGGGCATCACAATTTCATAGATATGTTACCCCAAACGTTGTTATCCAAAATACCCTGTCTTTAGATTATGCCTCTTATTTAAAGATCCATTTTTTAGTGTTTCAAAGGTTTGTTACACTGTTTTAATATTTCGATTGAATACTTGAATCGTAAATAACTTAAATGAGTGATAATATGAAAGCCAACAAACAATTTATTTATATTATTATTGCTTCGAATTAAATGTAAACAAAGTATATAACAAACCTGAGCTTAAAAAGTGTTATACTTTTTATTATTACAGCCGATAATTTGGCTAATAATAAGTTTATTAGATTTGAGCAAGCATAAATCATCTCTTCCATCTGACACATAACAAGACCGACTGTGATTTGAGTGAAATATAACTGATTTAATCCAAAGTTTTATTTCCCAACTCATGAATCACTAAAAAGATTGAGACAATAATTTACAAGACTTTGGTTTATCTATTATTTTGTTGTGAGAGAAATGGCTTCAATATATTAAAGGTTATGGACAGCTATAGGGAACGTCTCTCAACAATTAGATGGGATTTCGGCAAAAATGAAAATAATGGCAAAATTTATTCGAAATCCACAAAAAAGAAATTCTTATCCCTTATCGCAGTTTTGTTTCTCTTTTGATGACTTTATCGGTTCGGAGTTCTTAAATCAAATTATTAAAATTTGATTGACTTTCGGTTTGACTAAATCTGACCATTCATTTGATCAATGATTTGAGTGGCGCTCAAACACTAACCAAACCGAAGGCATCACAAAATTCAGAGAACTTTATTTTTTTCCTTTTCTTAAGTCTCCTTTTCTAGCATTCGGTTCATCAAAATTAATATTTACTTTTGAAGTAATCAAACGAAACCTTTTTCTGGGTTTATGTCAAATATTCTTCAATTCGATGACCTAGCTCGAATAATTTTTCATTTCTGTGCAAAATTCCTTTTATTTTTCAAAAGGGTTTTGAGTATCGAATGCTCTCATTTGAACTCTAGTTTGATATCAAGTTTATTCTCGGCAAAAAACTTATTAATAATACTTTTCTCGTTTGACAAACAGATAATCCTTTATGTCTGGAAGGCCTAGACTTTTATATAATAAGTGATAGGTTATTGAGTTGTCAAAGAATTTTAATAGAATACAAGTTTAGATATTTTTACATTTCCTTCTGTCAGTCAAAAGTTTCAATACTATTACTGAATATCTGAAACATAATTAGAATTTGTAATTTCATATGTCTTTTGAAAAGCATTTCAAAATATTTTCGTCACAAAACTGAAGGAAGAACTGAAGGAAGAACTGAAACTATAAATTAAAACGTTGTTTAAGTCAAACGAAATGCTTTAAAAAATAAGAGAAATTATGTTAATTGACTGCCAATAAGCGATCGTTTATTCTCTTTGAATGTCATTAATGAATAAATATTTTGCAAATTATCTGCTCTGATATGACTTTTATTCACGACTTGGTTAAACATTCAATTTGTATTTATAGGACCTTACTCACTTGATAATAAGCAGCTTACACTAGTCTTGTATGCATAAATTCCAGGGTGAATTCAAAATTAAGTTTATGATTGACAATAAATATATCATTACTACAGAAATGTTTCACAAAATGAAAGTTTCAAATCGTGACTAAAAATTGAGGAAAAAACAAAAATCCATCGTTTGTTGAGTGAAGTAATCATTTCTGCAATTAATATAACTTATGTTTTATTAGCTTTCCTTCAATTTATTGCTGTTTTAGTAATAAATATTTTTCATCTAAAAACCAATTACTGACTCATATTTTCTGATCGGAAGAGATGTCAGTATTGATAGAAACAGATTTCCAATAATTAGGTAAAAAATGTTTTTGTTGGCGAAAATTTCCCAAAAATGAGAAACGAATTGAAAATTATTTGTTTTTCAAATCACATTTGAAGTGGAAGTCTAGCCTTAAAATAGTTAAGTTGTAGAAAAAAGAGTCCCAACGCCCAGGATTTCTGCTTCTTTGGTATATTGACTGACGACTCAACAAATGTATGACTCTATGTATTGCTTTCACTTTTCAGGTTTCGTGCGATTCTTTGCCTCAGCTTTTTGTATGCCTCGAAAAAAATGAAACGTATTTCAAAAATAGTGTTTTTCACAGTCGAGTAGTTTTGTTGGTTTCCAACAAATTTGGAAATCCTTTCACAAAGTATTTGTTATATTCTCCATAAAAGTCTCAAAGAATAACCTCTCAATTAGTTTCAGGAATACAGTTATGGAATCGGTTTTGAATATTGATTAGACATCTCTCAGGAGAGCACCGATCGCTTAATTACCTGAAAAAGTTTCAAAACGAATATTTCTTTAAATTTTATGAACAAAATTATCATATGTTTGCCGAAAATATTTGCCGATAATTGACGACAAAAGAAAATAATGTCCAAAATATTTATAATAATTATAAACTTTGAAATGAATGTCAAATCTCTTGTTATCTGATTCTGAATCAAAAGAATTTCAATGACTTCAAAGGATTACTTAAATATTTCAATACAAAAGTTTTCTCATATTTTTCAAAGTAATTAAATCTCAGATAAATATCTGAATTATAACAAAAATTTAACTTTTCTTTTATTCCTTCTTTGTTCGCATTTTTGGAAATGTGTTTTTTTTTAAATATTCGATGAAAAAATATGAAAATTATATGGAACATGATCATTTTAGTATTGGGAAATAATAATAATAATAATGGTCAAGTATTGTATCAAGGTTTTTATTGAGACTTAACGATTATTTCCGCACGAATTTATGTAATTATTGTTTGAGAAGATAATAGAAAATTCATTATTCGTTTGAAAGAAGTGACAAATCTATTGATTTGAAAATAGAGTGCATTCTTTGCTTTCGATTCGAATGATCTCTGATTTCATGATTTTGTCCAAAAGATGGAAATCAGTATTATTTGAGATAAAGCTGTTTGGAGTCATCAGATGAGTCCTTGTATGGCCTTTGCGTGATTCAGGCATTAAGGCGTCGCTCCGGCGTCTCTTCTTTCAACCATCCAATACATGAAAAGTGAATTCCACGTAATCTTCAGTTTATGAGGACTTCTCTCCTCTCCATAATTACATTTCAAAAAAGGATTACTTTTGAATGTGAACTGAAATTGTGAGAAACACTCACTCATTGACTCATCATTTGAGTAATACAACAGAATATAAGTTTCGCTACTTTTTCGCTAAACTTCATTGACTTGACTATAAAACAATGGAAAATGTCTTTCACTCAATACGTAACTCACAAACAAAAAATTAAAAAAAGATTAAAATTTTAATCCTTTTTAAGACATTTCAGATTAAAGCCAACTTAATTGGATTGATTGGAAAATAAGTTTAGATGTTAGAAACGAGATTTAACAAGCTTAAATCATCTAAACTAAATCTTATTTCAAGATTAATATACTATTAATAAGAAGGATTGGAATGGCCAAGTCTCATTTTCACAAAGCTTTGACTTTAAGTAAAAATATAATGATTTCATGATTAGAACAAACGTTAATTTTACTAAAATAGTACTAAAAACTAGGGTAGAAAAAAGGGCGCCTTTCGGGTTAGAAGAGTTGAGTTAGCCAGCCTCTGTAAATTGCTCTCTCTCTCTCTCTCTCTCTCTCTCTCTCTCTCTCTCTCTCTCTCTCTCTCTCTCTGTATTGGAAAAATGGCGTCGATTTGTTTGAAACGTTTTTTAAAGTGACGGCGAGTCTCTATTTTATATCTTCTTTAGAGTTAATGGAAAGGAATGTTCAAACTTAAGACATTATGTAATTTTGTGGCCCTCGTGAGGCCTCACGTAAGGGATGTAATAATGGCTGTTGTTGTGGGTGACCATCGAGTGCTAATGCGCAACACTGCGTCTAATTATACATGTTTGTTCCAGGTCCTGTGTCGAGGGCCTTTAAGAAGAAGATTGTGAATTCATTGCACAGTTAATGACCAGTGCGGGCATAGCTGAGCGCTTCTCTTAACTCTTACTTATTTTGTGTTACATATAATTTTGTGTCTTAACTCTATTCATATCTGTTTTAACTGTTGTTCACAGAATGAAACAAAACGATTGAGCCTTGAATTGAATAAAATGTGTAAAACTTTGGTAATTATAGGTAACAATCAAATAATGAGAACCTATTCATTATTTATAGCGTTTTTCCTAAAATTTCATTCAATGAACGACTCATCTGTTGTGATGCCTTTAAATGCATCACTGATTCAAACTTGAATTTTCCAAATTATTTATCAATTATTACATCAAATAATCACTTTTCACGAAATCTTAGTCAACAATACTTTTGATTTCAATATTCAAATAAACTGTTCATTCATTTGTAAATTTTCAAAGTTATTCAGACTTACAAACAAAAGAAAAGATGATTTCATTTTCATATCTATTGATTGACTGATTTTCTCATAAATCGAGTCTCTCTTTATGTAAGAATACAATTCGTGTAAACACTCGAATCCCAATTGATTTTCAATGACATCGAATTAATATTAATTTGATTATAAACTAAGAATTTTCGTCTTTCACTTGAATTTTAAACTTGAATTCGAGCCTAAAATTGAGTCAAATATATGAAGAGAATCTCAGGAATTGCATAAATGTGGGAATAAATAGAAATTCTCGTTTCAATTCAGAGTTTGAGACAATATTTGAATCATTATTTTTTGTTGCCTTTAAAGAGAGATAAACAACGAAATAATTTTTGATTTAATCATTTTATGTTTTTTATAGGAATTTAATGAATGTGACGAATATTGAGGGAAAACTCATTTAATGATTAAATTGTGAAGATTACAGACTCTTATCCGTTGGAGAAAATTATTTGACTAATTATTTAAAGCAATTAAATTGTAATTATATTGTGAGTCAACAGAATAGAAATCTAATTAAAGTGACTTTCAAAGGATGTCTGTTTCAGAGGTTACCGAAGGGTTACTCCGATGTTATCCCAACTCTAATACCGTTTCATTTAATTACATTTGCCTACAGTTAAGAGTAATTATTTAATGATGACTCAAATTTGCATAAAAATGGTTTTATTTAATTTATTTATGACATTAATAATGATTGATATTAATTCTCGGTCACTTTCAAGAGTTGTTTTCATAAAAATAGTATAATTTGAATATAATTTCTATTAAACTCTTCAAAAAATATTTTTGTTGTGAATACAATTCATTATACATTTTGTTATTGAATAAACATTTCAAATAAACTTGTTTATAGACAATTACTATGAAATAAAATCTCTCTCCCTCTCTCTCTCTCTCTCTCGCTCTCCCTCCCTCTCTCTCGCGCTCTCTCCTCTCTCTCCTCTCTCTCTCGCTCTCCCTCCCTCTCTCTCGCGCTCTCTCTCTCCCCTTGAAAAAATCTCCATTTTATTGGAAATTCATATTTCATTCTTATTTCCTGAGAGATGACATCCGATATATGACCGCATATTTCTGTCACACAATATATTAGTATAGAATAGAAAGAAGTTTAATATCAAAGTATTTTCGTATTTATTTTTGAAGTAAAGGAAGAAATGAAAAATGAAAAAATTAATTGAGATCTGAAAAAAATGAACAGATTTTCAATAAATGTGTAGAGTCTGTAGAGTGTAGACATCAAATGGTTTATGAATTATAAGTTATAATATTTTATTGATTAATACCAAGATCACAATACGTAGACATAGACACTGACTCCGTGTCTCTAAGACTGAGCGATGAGCAATAGTTTGACAATCAATTTATAGAATTACAAGTTATGTAATTAGTAAACAGGATGAGGATGTTATGAATATGTGCTAGTTAGTTCTCATAACATCTAACTAGATATATGAAGCCTACAAATGAACGGATTCACGTGTTTTGCATTTAATGGGACGTTTAGAAAGTGGCCGAACAGACAAATCTTATACAATAATGAATTGCTATCTCGAGAACACTTTTCTCAACCAAATAATAACCGATTAAAAGTTAAAACTCAAAAGTTTACAATCAATTGAAGACAATTCGATTTGAATTAATTTAAAAACCAAACGATTGCTTCAATTCTTGTCATTATTTCAGAGAATTATTCGATAGATTTTTAGTAATTCATTCAATCCATTGATTCTTAGAAATCAGAATATTTTTCGATCAAATGATTCTCAAATCGTTTCTTATCTTCATTTGGATGTCTTCACTGACGAGAGTCGGTGTGACTCAAGACAAAGACTTCTGCGAGACTTACTCCGCAAACAACTTCGAAGTGAACTTTGTTATGGATCAGTACACCGATCGGAGCGCCTTCTTATTCATCCGACAAAATTACTGGAAAGTCATTGAGAGACGGGTCACTCAAAATGAACGCAAACTCGTTTTCACGAATACCAAGAGTCAATTTGTCACCAATTGGTTCGGAGAGGGAAACCGCACAGCGTTTGAAAAGTTTTTGAACGTCACAAATGAATCCGGAAATGAAACCAAACTGTTTTACGGTCTCTTACAAGTGAATCATTTGTTCATTCAATCAATAGTTCAACAAAAATAATAATTTATTAATTTCAGAAAGATAAGATATCGTGGGCACAGATGGGGCCCACTACTGATGACACTCCCGGCCGAGCTGTTGTTCTTACAATCGATACCGTTTCGGATCCGTTGAGAACACCCATTCGATTGGGAGTGGGTTTCAATCCAAGTATTGCCATCGTTTTCCTGGAGGGAACTCAGGTCACTTTCATAGCCCAGAAGACCGCAAATACTGATCCCGTGGAATACTTGAGATCTATCCGACGGTTCTCAGTTAAAGACGTGACCCGAGCCGAAGATATTACCAATTTGTTGATTGATTGGATGAAAAATGATATGCAGACCAGGAATATGGCTTTTGAAGACGACGATTCAATTGTCACTGATGTGCGGTCGACCAGAAAATTGATGGCTATGTCTCATCACAACACACAGCTATTCCAAGAGGGAAAGACCATCACTTACTGTTTCGCCAATTCTCTTGTCTATTTCGGTAGAGATTCACCCGATGTAAGTCTTTGTTTTTGAATTTCAATTGTAATCAAATTCATTACAAACCACTTTCAGTGCAGTGAAACTCAGTTATTGATTGACTGCAATCCTTCGAGCAATTCAACCAACACTCCGACTCTGTCTTATGAGGATTATAACCCTATAAACGGATCCACAACATTGACTTATGAGGATTATGACCCTCCAAATGGGTCCTCAACATTGTCTTATGAGGATTATGACCCTTCAACAACTGAAAGTAGTGAAGAGAATGGCACTCCGGGTATTCAAAACCCCACACAATCGGAATCAAATGAAGGGAATGGCATCCCATTGACCATTGAAACAAAGTATCCGAATATGTCACCATTCAGTCCCGACGATTCCGCTGAGAAGGATATTAGACCAACTCGTGGAGACAACAAAGCGGACAATGAAAAGGACAGGTCGACTCCTGGTTCACACAAACCCAACATTTGGGTGGTTTATGTAATCCTGGCAATTGTCTGCATGATTTTGGGGGTATTAATACTGATTTCGTGGTTTCGGGGCGACAAAAGAGAAGCCCAAAAAGGCTCAGCCGACGGTAAATCATTTAATTGCTTAAACCATTTGCTCAAAAATGTATTTAAATCAGGAGATCCTGACCCCGAACCGTCTAAAAGGAGTATCGGTTAGTTTCACACATTTTGCTCATTCTTTTTACACATCAAAAAAAGATACAAAATTTTGTTTTATTTCTCAGTATTTTATGAAATATTTGTTCATTTATCGGATTAAATAAAGAGATTAAAACATTTATTGAGTCATTTATCTGAAAATAGTCACCGAATTGGCTATAATTATAAACATTCCATTGAAATCACAAAAATTATTATACTTTGAGATAAACGTAAATTTGAATTAAAATAATGACAGAAAATGTCTTTTAATGGAAAAATGGTTTCTATTTAATAAGTTTTTTACATTTGAAGAGAAGTTCGGTTATAACTATTATGAGGATTCGTTTGAGAGCCAGGGATGCTGGAGAGCGCCTTTCGATGTGATCCGCGATTTAGGGTTTGGTTCAAGAAGTCTGTCGATAAAGCTTTTCAGCTGTTCTGTAGTTATCGGCGAAGACTTATGTTTATAATCTTTGGCCTTTTGTTTACGAATGCATTCGACTTCGTTTCGGGGATCAAATGGGAGGTCATAATAAACCATTGAATACAAAGATATGCCCAAAGAGTATAAATCGGTGGCCTTTGCGTCATAAACTTCGCCCTCTTTTCTTATCTTGATTTCAATGGCCATATATTCAGAAGTACCACAAGAAGTGCTTTTCATCAGAGGTGTGTCACTTATGGAAATGCAGGCGAACCCAAAGTCGCTGAGCATCACCTTATCGTTGTGGTCAACGAGAAAATTGTCAGGTTTTATGTCCCGATGAGCCACTCTTTCGTTATGAATATAAGCCAAACCCTTAACCACATCCCGCGTATACTTCTTAGCCTTGGCTTCAGTCAAAGGCTTCTGACTTTTCCGCAATAAATCAAAAACACTGCCCTTTTCGGCGAACTCCATGAAAATATAGGCAACTGTTGGGGTCTTAATCATCTCAAACACTTCAATAACATTCGTATGTTTCAGTGTCTTAATAATCTTCATCTCATTCTTCAGATTTTTAAGAACCCACGTCTGGTCCACTTCTCCTAATGATATGATTTTTGCTGCGATATCGACGTTTGGCTTTTTGGTCCAAACGGCTCTATAAACTATTGAAAAGCCTCCACCGGCCACCCTTTCCTTCAACCTAAAGCCTCTTTTAGTAACCGCCGGGGGTAGAATCGGAAGCGGTTCTCCACTCATTTCTTCAGTTAATTATAAATACTTTATGTCTGTCAGAAGTTAACGGTTTTTGAAAAAATTACTCAAATTTTTCAATTTATTAAATCTATTGTTGAGTTTTGAAACAAATAAGACATCAATAGTTGGCATAAAACACATTCAAAACTATAAAACATTTGCTTTAAATTTCAATAATTGGCAAAATATTCACAAAAAGTAAAGAGTCATTGATTTAAATTCAATTATATTTGTGACTCAATTAACTTTTTGAATGGATTCACGCGTTTTGTACACAAAACTAAAATTGATATGAATTCCGAACCAAATGATAATTTGAATTCTTGTCATTATTTCAGACAATTGTTGGTTAGATTTGTCAGCTATTCATCAAATTTGTTGTTTACCTCCGATCACAACATTTAGAATCAAATGATTTTCAAAGTGTTTCTTATCTTCATTTCGATGTCTTTCCTGAATAGAGTCGGTGACACTCAAGACAAGGACTTCTGTTGGGAGTTCGCTGTAAACAAATTCTCTGTGAACTATGGTTTGGAGGCAACGGATGACCCCAACGATCCAAGTATTTTCGTATTCATTGGACAAAATTACTGGAAAATCACTACTAAAGACAATAAACTGGATTTCTTTGATACAAAGAGTCAAATCATCACCAATTGGTTCGGCGAACAGTACTTAACCGCATTTGAAATATACATAGCTTTGGAAAGAGGCGCCAGAGAACAAGCCGTCTCTGGACTCTTACAGGTCAATCATTTGATCAATTAAATGAATATTTGTAAATATTTATGGAAATTTGTTTACAGAAAAGAGATGACCGAAACCATAGGATATGGTGGGCACCGATCAAATACGTGGGTGACTCACATCAAACTATTGTGATCACGACTGATGAGAACACGAGAACAATGAGTACAGATATTGTCTTCGATTCGGGCTTTAATCCAAGGATTTCCCATGGCCAAAACACTAGGGTCCGTTTTATAGGACAGGAACCGACAAATACTACTCCCGTCCAATACCTGAGATCTATTCGGTACTACAAAATTTCGGAGAACACCAATAGAGTCGACGATAACACCGATGCTTTGAAGAGTCAATTTCAAGGACGACCGGGAATAGAGTCGGGTGAAGACAATTCAATTGTTGATAACATACCAAAAGCACAAGAAATGTTCATGATGACCTATTCCAATATATACGTATACAAAGAGGGAAAGGCTATCACTTATTGCTTCGCCGATTTAGTTTCATTTTTTAGAAATACGCCAGAAGTGAGTCTATTGTATAACAATTGTATTCAAATTCAATTTAAATGTCTTTCAGTGCACAGAAACTAAGGTTTTGATTGACTGCAGTCACATAATAATCACAACCACTCATCAAACAGAATCTCCAGACATCTCATCTATCAGTTCAAGTGATTCGCAAACCAATACAGAGAATGACTTCCAACCGACCACTGCCGATGATTTGGAGCCGACCAGTGCCGATGATTTGGAGCCGACCAGTCCCGATGATTTGGAGCCGACCAGTGCCGATGATTTGGAGCCGATCACTGGGAATGACATTGACCTTATATCGGATAAGGACATCAAATCAAGTCCTGAAATGGACTTCAGGACGACTCCTGCGTCAGAAAAATCTAACATTTGGGTGGTTTATGTGATCCTGGCAATTGTGTGCACTATTTTGTTGGTAGTTATACTGATTTCGTGGTATAGGACTCACAAAAGAGAAACTGAGAGAAGCAAACTAAAGCAAAAAAGTTCTCTCATCGGTATATCCTTTAATTGCTTAAAACAATGACTAAAATATCTCTTTTTATAGCCGGAGAACCGTCTGTAAGAAGTATTAATTAGTTTCGAAAATATGGCGGATTCTTAAGACATCAAAAAACAATTTGTGTCTAATTTTATTTCATATTTGACACCGAAAGAAGTATTTTCTATTTTGTATCCAAATTATTCATATAATAAAAGTTTTGTGAAACAAATTTATTATAATTTCTTAAATTAAATTCTTATCGAATGCTTTCACGGATTGTATAAGTGTTGAAACATTAGACATCGAAAGTCTATTTCAAGAAAATTATTGTTTTTCTCAAATAATTGAATGTTTTTCTAAAAATATAATAAATTTTTGTTTAATTTCAAATCTTTGATTCTCTCAGTCTTTTGATAGATTTTGAAAGTGTTGAGAAACATATTCTCAAAAAACTTCAATTTAATATCAAAATAAGTTTTTAATATTTGAATGGTTTCACGTGTTTTGTATATCAGAACAAAATTCAAACCAATTTAAAATCGATTCCTTATTTCATTTGTTGTGTTATTTATTCAGACAACGATTCAATACTTTTCCATCAATTATTCGCTTATCAGAGAACAGAATATTCTGTCACAAAATGTCTACAAAAGTTTTGATCTTAATTTCAATGACTGCACTAATCAGAGTCGGTGTCACTCAAAATGAAGACTTCTGTGATTCGTTCGCCGAAAACAACTTCGAAGTGAACTTTGTTTTGGACAATAAGTACGACAAAAGCCTTTTCCTATTCATTGACCAAAACTACTGGAAGATCAGTAATGGAAGCGATGGACTCAATTTGAATGACACAAAGAGTCGATTCGTAAAAAATTGGTTCGGATCGGAGAACCTGACCACTTTTGATCTGTCTTTTCCTCTGAGTAGTTCAAGACTTACACGAATGAGCGGACTGTTTGAAGTGAATTGTTTGAAGACAAATGTTTTCAATATTTTTACAAATTATTTGATTTCAGAAAACTGGTGACAAATATAGGATATTGTGGGCACCCCTGGAGTTGGATAACAATCAGGAAATTATTGCCATCGATACGAATAATACTTTTATAACAGACGTTGACTTACAATCGGATTTCAATCCAAGGATTTCTTTCGGCCGAACCAATCAAATCACTTTCATCGAGCAGAAGACTACAGCCACTAATCCAATCAAATATCTGAGATCTATCCGACGTTTCAAAGTTGTTGACCCCACACACGAACCCTTGAATATCACCAATGATTTGATTAGTTGGTTAAAAATGGAAATGACTCAAAGGAATATCCCTTTTGGAGCCGACGATACGATTGCCAATAATGTGGAGTCTCCTCGAAAAATGATGGCACTGTCTTCCGAAAACATACACCTATACCAAGAGGAAGAGTCAATCACTTATTGTTTTGCGAACACAATCCTCTATTTTGGAAGAGATCCGCCAGAAGTGAGTCTTTGTTTTCCAATTATATTCAAATTCATTGCAATCTCTTTCAGTGCCAACAAACTCGGGTTTTGATTAACTGTAGCCATACTCTTGGTTCCTTCACTCGAAGAACGCCAATGCCTTTTCCCTCGTTAACAGATCCGGAATCTGTTGGGGGCAACGAATCGGTCTCTGATGGAGACTTCTGTGAGTCGTTCGCCGAAAACAACTACGAAGTCAACTATGCTTTGAATGTGGACTCGAAATACAAAACCTTCTTATTTATTGGACACAAATACTGGACAATCATTAATAGACCCGAAATTGTGAAATTCAATGGAACCCAGAGTCAAACCATCAACTATTGGTTTGGGGAACAGTACTTAACCGCGTTTGAAATAAGGACAGCTCTGACAACGGGAGGTACGCCACAGGTGTTGTGTGGACTCTTAGAAGTGATTAATTTTATATATCAATGAAAAGTTTTGAAATAATTTCTTTAAATTTGATGTTAGAAAAGCGAAAATACAAAACACAAGATATTGTGGGCACCCATTCATTACGGTGAAGGCATTCAAATCGGTACCATTTCTGACTGGGGCACAACCTTTGACTTGGATTTTGATTTTCATCCCACCGTTTCTAATGTTAACGGCGATAAAATCCATTTCATTGACCAGAAGCTAAACGATTCAAACCCAGAAGAATACCTGAGAACCCTTCGAGTCTTCAAATTTAAGAATGTTATGGATTACGAGAACAAAACCCTTGAAACGGTTAATGAGCTCATTCCTCAATTAATCAATGATAACATACGCATTGAATCACTGGAATCAGTGGTCAATTCTTTGCCATCGTATCGGAAACTGATCACAATTACCTTTCGGGGAACGCGTCTATACAGAGAGCGAAAAACCATTACTTACTGTTCGTCGGCTAAGATTCTCCAAAATTCTCTCTACTCTTTCATTAGGGGCTCTCCAGAAGTGAGGTTTTGTTATTAAATTTTATTTTTAATCCATTCAAATGTCTTTCAGTGCGGAGAAACACAGATATTGATTGATTGCAGTCATAATAGTGGTGTCCCTCAAACACAGTCTCCTCCGACGACATCTCCTACTCAAAGAGATTCGAGGCCTACACTCCAATCTGGAGACACCACTGACTACGATATTGGAGATATGACAACCGACCAATATGGAGAGGACACTGTCAGCATTGACAAAGACGATGAGGACACCGCTACCAACACTTATGAAGAGACCACTGACTCGACCTCTGAAACTGAATTTGAAGGGTTGTCTCCAAATGATTTGAATCCAATGCTTCCAAATGGCTTCTATACCACATCTGAGGAAGAAGTGGATTCCGTCTCTATAAAGGACATTACGTCGACCACCGCTGAACCGGAAGAGTCCAACATTTGGATAGTATTCGTAATACTTGCCATCGTTTTGTGTATTATCGGCGCAGCATTTTTTCTTTCTTGGTATACAAATATCGAGAAAGAGCCACAAAAAGGGTCAACCATTGGTATGTCATTTAATTACTTCAACCAATTAACTAATGAATTGATTCTCAGGTGAAGAACCGACTGTAAGAAGTCGTGATTAGTTTCAAAGATTTAGTTTATTCTTGTCATTCATCGAAAGCAAATTTAAGCAAATTTTCGTACATTTCTATTATTATTTCATTAACTTTTAAAAAGCCATAAATATTAGTTTCAAAGTTTATTTTCATCAAAGTTTTGTAATTAAAATCTATTTATAAAACAGTGAAATATTTCTTCGACCAAAACTATACATCAAATGAATGAATTCACGTGTTTTTGTATTTCAGAACACAATTCAAATTAATTTCAAATCTTATCAATTATTCCGACAATTATTTGACAATTTTTTTCAAATCCATAGTTCATTAGATATAAGAATATTTAGAAACAAAATGTTTCTGAAAGTGATTTTAATTTCAATGAGTTCACTGATGAGAGTCGGTGTCACTCAAAACAAAGACTTTTGTGATTCGTTCGCAGAAAACAAATTCGAAGTGACTTATGGTATGAGTGTTGACTCTCATCAAACTATTTTCCTATTTATTGGACACAATTACTGGAAAATTAGTAAAGAAGAGACAAATCTGAAGTTTAATGCGACCAATAGTGATGTAAGCGAATGGTTTGGGGAGTCCTTCGAAACGGCATTTGTTGTGTTCATATCTCCCAAACCGGGTGACGAACAAAAGCTTTTGTGCGGATTATTGGAAACGGCCCACCAAATGGACAATGTAGGCATTACTTAAGGTTTCAAAGAAGATATATAATATTTTATTTCAGAATAAGCACAGCATAATATGGGTTTCCATTGATTTCGATGAAGGAATTCAAATCGATGAGAGAGGATACTCGAGTTCACTCATTGAATTCGAGAGGGGTTTCCATCCCAGCATTTCCAGCGTTGGAAACGACACAATCACTTTCATTGACCAGAAGACTATAGATTCAAATCCTGTCCAATACCTGACAACCCTTCGATTCTTCAAATTCAGTGACACCAAAACATATGTCAATATAACCGAAGATATAGTTAATGATTTGGGGCGTCAATTCATGCAAGATCAAATCCCTTTCAATTCAATCTATACAATAGTAAACAATATCCGA
Organism: Punctoribates punctum; assembly: GCA_034698165.1. Lineage (NCBI taxonomy): Eukaryota > Metazoa > Arthropoda > Arachnida > Sarcoptiformes > Punctoribatidae > Punctoribates > Punctoribates punctum. Next base: position 15,183 of record JAQGBD010000452.1, on the reverse strand, counting down.
TTGCATCGAAAACTGATTTCGTTGACCAATAGTGGAATCCGTATATACGGAGAGGGAAAGGCTATCACTTACTGTTTTGGCGAATCGCTCTACTCTTTTGTTAGGGGCTCTCCAGAAGTAAGTCATTTGTATCCAAATTATATTCAAAATCGATAAAAATGTTTTTCAGTGCAAAGAAACTAAGGTTTTGATTGACTGCAGTCCCCCTACGGCTGCCATCCCTGAGACAGAGACTCCGGAGATTTCATTTTCCAGTTCAACAGATTCGGAATCACAGTCTAAAGACAACATAGATTTAGGGCCGACCCCTGTTTCCGAAGACTTGCAAAACACGTCTGTAACTGATTTCAAATCGACTGCTGAACCCAACGGCCCCAACATATCGATCGCATTTGTAATCCTTGCCATAATTGTGTTACTCATTGGCGTATTAATACTTATAAGTTTGTATTGGAAATACAAAAAGACAAGAACAATTTATATCGACAGTTCCTCATCCGAATCCAGAGAATCGTCCCTTTCGTAGACTCATTGTTGTAAGAAATCGCAAATCGATTTCATCAAAAATGTTGTCTTATTTCTCATTATTCCATAAATTTAAGTATAATTTTGATGATTATTAGTTTCAAAGATTACAATCAATAAAAGTTTTCTTATTCACCAACTCTTTTGTGTCAAATTTTTTCATATCGTAATCAAAATTTTCTGAATTCTAAATGAATTTATTCACAGTTTGGTATTTAATACATTATTAACGAAATATTGGGATAAAATTAACCTTTGAAGAAATCATACAAATTGTATGATACAATGCCAGCTGAAGACTGAGTACAGCTGTATTCGTATGTTATTCTGAGGCTGTCCTTAAACTCTTAAACTAATGCAATATATTTATTTTGATATAAAATTGGAATTTCTTCACGTGTTTTGTATATCAGAATAGAATTAAACTTAATTTCAAATCAAATGAAACTCAATTATTGTAATCAATTCACATAATTATTCATTGAATTTATAGCTTAACATCGATCAGAATAATTGCGTTCAAATGTTTGTCAAAGTATTTCAAACCCTCTTTTGGTTGTCTTTGATTAGATTCTGTATGACTCAGGAGAAAGATTTCTGTAAATCATTCGCCGAAAACGACTTTAAAATCAGTTATAGTCTGAATAATTTCGATAACAAAGTATTTCTCTTTATTGGACACAATTACTGGACTATTAGTGGTGAAAGACCTCAAATCAAGTTTTTTGATACCAAGAGTAGAATTATCACCAATTGGTTTGGCGATGATTTTTTGACCGCCTTTCAAATGACTTTTGGAATGTCAGGAGAGACCCCCAAAAGACTCTGGTGGTGCGGAGTTTTGCAAGTTAATAATTTAATTATTGAATTATATTTTTTCAACAAAATTTACAATAATTTAATTTCAGAAAAGCGATGACCAAAACCATAGAATTTTGTGGACACAAATGGATTTCGAGGGTCACTATATTTTGATGCCATCCAATAGGAGTAGGATTACTAACATTGACTTCGATGAGGGCTTCAATCCTAGCATTTCTTACACAACTACCAATCAGATCACTTTCATCGATGAGAAGACCACAGACACTGATCCCGTCCAATATTTGAGATCCATCCGACGCTTCAAATTCAATAACTTAAGTGAAGCCAAAGATGTGAAAAATGATTTGATCACAGATTTGAAACATCAAATGCAAACCCAGAATATTCCCTTTGATTCGGACGAATCGATTATCAATGACGTGCCATCGGATAGAAAACTGATCACACTCACTTCTTATTATGCATACTTATACCAAGAAGGGAAGTCCATCACATATTGTTTCGCCACTAATATTTATTTTGGTAGAGATCCTCCCGAAGTAAATCCATTGCATTACAGATATATTCCAAACCTATTTATCTGTTGTTTTTTAGTGCAAAGTAACACAGGTTTTGATTAGTTGTGGAGAACCCATCAATAAAACAACGGCACAGACCGAGTCATTTGCCAGTACTGGACAGCCCATAGAAAAAGAGATTCCAAAAGTATGGACAAAATCTGTGATTAGAAGAGCTCGACAACTAAAAACTGAATCGATTTCGGGAAATGTTAACTCGACCACTGATGACGATCTCAAAACAAACACAGGAATGGATTACAAATCAACAAAAGATGAACAGAACGGCACATATTTATGGATAATATATGTGATCGTTGCTATCGTTTGCCTTATTGCGGGACTAATTCTTATTTTCTGGTATATGAGTAACAAAAAGATGACAGAACAGTGTCCCCCAAAACCTGAGTCGAAAGGTATGTCATGCCTTCAAATAGTTTAGTAAAGATAATCTATTTCTTTTGATAGAAACGATTGGACAAAATCAGAATTAATTTCCAAGATTTGTCCGATTCTTGTGAGACATCGAGAAAACAATTTCGACAAAATTATTGTTTTACTTCTTATTATTTGTTTAATACTTTAAAAATGATAAATATTTCAATTTTCAGAATGTATTCAATAAATGTTATTTTATGTTCAAATCGCATGAAAACATTCGGAGAGAATTTTAAAACCTTAATACAAAAGCCAACGAATAAATTTCAATTTCAATTTAAATACACTTTCGATGGCTTCCAAACTGTTATCAAAGTTACCGAAAATGCCTAAACTTTTTACGAAAGGAGACGCCGGCGATCGGGCTCTACGTAATGCTCGTCTAATGGGTTACGTCTCCCTGGCTTTCAGTGTCTATTTGGACCCATTTATGGGTATTGAGGGCTCATACTATAAATTTGTGGAACGGCGACGACATTCGGACGAAAAGGTTTCCTCACATTTGAAACACAATTTGGATCAGAACTATGGCTGTCGTTGTAATCAAGTGTTAGACAATCGGATTCTTTGGCTCAAACTTATGTTGGATTTGATTTGAAATCAGATTTTATTTAAAATTCAAATTAAAGTCATTTTCTAATAAAAAGTATTTTATTTCAAGTCTTTGAATATATTTTAATGTATTTCAAGTATTTGTATAAAAAGTTATGCCATAAATGAATTGAAATCTATGGGCACCACTCAACCGACTTGCCATCGAAGTCCACTGACTGTCGCTGCCGCCGGTCCACCCAACCCCCCAAAACTGTTTTAAGTCGTTATACATCTGAATATAAAATCAATTGAGAAATGAATTTCAGAAAAAGTCCATCATTTTTAAATTATTCAAAAATCTCGCCCTTCATAGCAACAAATAATAGAATCTAGCATATTCTAGCCCATCCATATAAATTCATTGTTTCAACAACTCATTAAAACTTATATTAATGGGCTTTCAAATACAAATTTCCCTCAAATAACCCCTCTTACTCCCTGTAGAAAAAAATTTCTCGGACCCCCTTCCCTGAACGAATGTGCTTGGGCATCACTGAATTTCTATAATTGAATTAATTGAATTCTCAGCTCATTATTCAATACGTTTTTACTAAACATTTAACGGAATGACTTTTTTGACACATACCATGACTTACAGAGACAGATGAGGACCGGGAGGGGAAAGGGTGAGAAATATAATGTTCTGTGGGTAAGACTGTGGCCAACATCTGAAAGCTGTAGAATCGGTGCACAACTGGTTTGTTTGAGACTCGTTTAGCTCTCAGATGACTGAGTGTTTTACCAGTGTTTGCACCGCAACAGCACTAAACCAAAACCGCCGGCGAAGCCGTTGGGCTCTTAGACTCTCTCTCTCTCTCTCTCTCTCTCTCTCTCTCTCTCTCTCTCTCTCATCACTCATTCCTATAGACATTGCATTTCTGATTAGTCTTCGGGGGATTCGCAGAGAGCACTGGCATAACGTCTCGGACGTCGTTCAGTCATATGGATTGTTTCAAAGCTAATCCATTTATTGCAATCAAATATATAAGTCATATATCGATACCATCTCTGAGTCAAAAGATAAAAATGATCTCAATTTCGATAATTGCTTTTGATTTTGAAGCCGAGTTTCATTAAATTATGGAAAAACCATTAATTCACTCATTGTTTCAAATCTTGTATTAAATATTCATTTTATGTCTGAATAAAATTAATGACAAAAATTTGAGTCAAATTTTTTGACAGATAAGCAAAAATGGAAATATTTATTGCATTTATTATTAAAATAAAATCATTATTATTGTGGAAATTCTATTATGTATTGACTTTTTGTTGGGAATAATGTCTGACTAAACAGAAAGGAACGGACAAAATGCTTGTAAAGGTTATCCATCAAAGTGTCTGATGTGAGGGTTATTCTGGTCAGAAGATAATCAATCAAATCAATGTTGAACTCGATTAGAGTTCTGGCAAAATATTTCTTCAGATAATTGTCTTTTCTTCCAAAAGAGCAAACATTAGAGAAAGTCTTGATCTGAACGGAAATTATTCGCAAATAAATTACTGTATTTTTTGCTAATTTAGGTTCAAATGGATTAGTTTTTGGGCAAAAATTAGATTAAATTTGGGCTCAAAATACAAATTTCTTTCAGCTTTTGTTCAGCTATTCATTGAAAGGACTAATTCTTTTGCGTTTAAACTAAGTATCGCTGAATTGAATGAATTGTAAGCAAAACAAAAATGAAATTTCATGAACGGCGACACAAATTTGAAGAACACTTCAACTAATTAAATGCAAACCTAATTAAAAATTTAGGAAAACATTAGATAATAAAATAATAAGGTTTTAATCATAAGTTAGTCTCATTCCTATTGATGGAAATCCCTCTCATTTTCATTAAATGTGAAGATTATATTCTGTTTTATTCTGTGCTCGCATTGCGTGCGATAAATAACTTTGCAATAAATGAATATACAATACATGAATGGCTTTCGGTTTGGAAACTAAGCCAACGAATAGAAGACGATATAAAACGATTGAATTCTTCCAAAACAATACCAAACTTATGGACTCAACTATTGTTTCAAACAATTTTATTCACTCTTTTCTGCCATAAAGAGTTTGGCAATTTCAATGAATGTTCTAGCTCATTTAAAACAATATTAATCAACTTTTTAAAGTAACAGAAATATATTCAATATTTTATGAATTGTCGGAATACCACAAATTTGATGATCTGTAACCTTTTCATAGTTTTGGGAATTTCTCATTTGAGTGAAGTAAAGCCATCCCTGACTCGATTGTGTTTATAAGAATGAGTGAATTTTCACTTAATATATATAAGAGCCGTTTTCTGGGCTTAAATTCATTGATGACACGAATCACTATTTTTTCTTCTCTTTCAGGAATGAGTTCTCTTCAGTATAAAAATGAGTGCAATCAGTGTTCGGCACAATTTAGACCTAAATTCCTGTCATATAGTCTTTTATTGGAAAATATAAGAGCACTGAATAAGACTTTTATTGCTGTTTCCTAAGAAAAAGATATTAATCCTAAGCGCAGAATATTTTCCTTAATAAATATCTCACAGTTTTAATATGAATTTTATATATCATTTATACTTAAGTGAAAGAAATTGAAATGAAATTATTATAAGAATAATAATCGAGTTATGTTTTGAGACGAGAAAATTGATGAAAACCCCCATTTTGACAATAAATCAGAGATAAAAATATTTATATACAAGTCTTTCGTCGCCGGATCTCATGACTAGGGATTGGACTGAAAAAGTGTTTGCAATAAAGTTCTGGTCATTTGGTTCTCTCCATTGACTTCAATATTAGAAGAAATCATTTGAAGTGAAAGCAAATGGTTTCTCATAAAAAGGCGAATACTTATCATCAAAAAACCGTTTATTACACAACTCTACCGAAAATAGTCAGTCATTGCACTGAAAAGCTGTGAAAATAAACTTCACTTTTCTCTCTTTGGGCTCGACTTTAACGGATATAATCTTGGATGTGATGTTCAATGGGCTAAGTATTGAAAAATAGTTTTGAAGTCACAAAAGTGGAAATAAATGAAAAGTTTTCAAAACATATTCGAAACGGTTTTCCTTCGCTTACAAGTCGATGATAGCCACCCATAATAACGATCAGTGCCTGTATTGGAAAGCCTTAACTGTATTATACTTATGCTGTGCGATCGACGCCCTTCTTATTGTTTGACTGGAAGACAGTCTTCTCTTTCATTTATCATTCAATTTTCAATCTATAATCTGATTATATAAAACAGAGTATAAAATATTGAAAATTTATTTACTCTTTAAAAAAAATGTGCGGAAATAATACGAGATTTTTATTCAATAGATAAGTCGAATGAAGTATTTCTTAGTCTAAAAGTAATTTAAAAATCGATTTCACTTTAGATTTGTTTTAAACAGTTTTTAAATTCAATATTGATTACAGAGAGAAAAATATTCAACATATTTGACCTTTTGTTGGGACAAAACACGAATTTAAGAATATATGGATTATTATCTCATCTAATATATCGAATAAATAGAACAGTTTGGAAGAATTTGTTCTAGATCATCAATCAAGGCTTTTATGGGATTTAATGGTTGACATGAAGAGCACATCCTAACTAAGAATAACTTACATAATGAAGAAAATCACGTTTTTCTCATCAATTTAATCGTCGATAAGAACTATAAATTAGTTGAAGATTAGTTTGATTTTCGTAATTATAATAAATAAATATTAATTATAATAACTTTTGTGTTAAATAAATAAAAATAATTCTTTTATTCAATATTTGTGTCGATATAAAGAAAAGGATTAATAAATTTCTATCAAAATTCTTGGTATTCTTCAAATTCTCTGACCCTTTCATTGAACTAATTGAAGAAATTTATTAAACATTGTCTCATATTTTGATAAATAGCTTTTGGGATATGTTTTTGAAAAGAAATACAATTTTTGTCATTTATTTCTTTTACTCAGATATCCATTTGATGTCAAACATCATTAGTCTTATTAAAGATCTGTCTTCTTATCTGAGGTCTAACTCTGGCGAAGAAAAAATGTATTTTCCATTTGTTTCTTCGTTTATCGAACACAACATAAATCATATTCAATATAATTCTCATATAATTTATGTTTATTGCATCTATCAATGAATTATCTTGCTCATTCGTTGATTGCTCAAGTTGAATAAGTTTTTCTGCTTAATTTGATTCCTGATAAATGAATTTCCAGGAGATGATAGGTAAATTAATGGGTTAACAAACTTTGGACCGGGTTTATTAATGTGAATCAAATTATTGTTTACATCAATATTAGATTTTAACCAAATTTTCAAACCAGACTTCGAGAGATCTGGACCTGACTTTTGTGTGGAGACAGATAGAAACAGTTCCAGAGAGTGGGGCCCTCAAGATATCTGATGCCAGTAGTGATCGGAGAAACGATTCGTTCAAAAATATGTCCGGAATCAGACCAAACATAGCCATAGCTGATAGTACTGTACTGAAGAAATTATTTTAATAGAGCAAAGAGTCGTAAGACCTAGGGGACCCCATAACGAGCGGGTCGAATACAGCCGAAACACCCGTTTCTATATTATAAATGTGACCACTGGTCTCTTCAGGCCGAACTCAGGGGAAAGAGCTCGGGTGGCACGGCAGGAATTAATACGGAGGAACCTGACAGCCCCAAGCTTTATGTTCGACCAGGTCAGAACAAAGCGACCAATGATTGCACTCCTTTCCGATAAATTGTCGGTCTTTAAAGAGGAGAGAGCCATCACTTACTGCTCTTCTGATCTCTTTTACTTTGGACTCGAGGTATGCCTTAGTTTTGAATTCATAATTAAAACTCAGTTTAAATGTTTTCAGTGCAACGAAACCAATGTTCTGATAGACTGTTCTCAACGGCCAACGGATGGCACCTCTCAAACTCGTGGTCAGGAAGACCAGGAGCTGACCACCCATGGATTTAGCGGCGAAATGGACTCACAAACCCAAAGCCGAACCCGGACCATCACAACTCGAACCACTCCCGATTACGGACTACAGACGACGGACGATGCAGAACCCTCTTCTACCGGGTCAATCACTTTTTACCTCTTTTTAGTTCTAATTTTGGTAATATTAGTCGTCATCGTAGGTGTGGCTGCACTCGTCTGGTCTGTTATTCGAAAAAAGAAGTTCAAAGATGACAAAGACATCAAAGAGAACGAAGAGGACAACGACGAGTCGAAATCCAAATCCAAATCTAAATCTAAATCCAAATCCAAATCCAACTCAAATGACAACTCTAATGAAAACTCCTCTTCAAATTGATTATGAAATAAGCAAGTTTATTTCAAAGTTAATACAAAATTCTTTGATTAGTCTACTCATTGAATATATTATTTGTTTTACAATAAAAAGTTTTCAAAAGAATGCAATTATAATGTTTGGAAATAAGAGAAATGCCTTGATAAGATCACTGAAAACTTATTACTTAAGGATAAAAATGTCTTCGAATCGGAGACTCATATATTCATTGATCCGAGGATTTCTTGGATAATAAAAAGTCTGATTTAATGAATGATAAATAAGCCATACTTTGAGTCAAAAGGATAATAAACAGATCAATAGCTCTCATATCTAATGAATAGATTTACTCACAAAAGTTGGACAAAACTATTTTGATAAAAGTCTTCAACAAACAAACAATGATTTTAGAGATAAATATCCACAATGGGATCGCACCAAACGATTATCGGAATAGGATTTTCATGGAAGTGTATAAAAATTGGATGAAAGTTCTCTAAATAATATAAATTCCGTGGATTAATTAACCTGGAACAAAGTTTCCAAATCGAATGAAAATGACTGAACAGTTTGCCAAGAATATCTGAAATTGACTTCGTGTTTGCCATCAAACAATTTCAGAAAAATGTTTGAATAAAAAAAATATTTGAAAGAAAATACAATCATTTGTAGAGCAAAACAAATATAAAAATACTTTTTGTTGGAAAAAATACTTCAAATTCGTGAAAAATTTCAACAAAATTAGATTTTTTTTCAGAGACTGACCACTGGATAGTGTAGTGTCGGCCCGATATCAATAGTATAACAAAACAAATCCGATATGTAAGACATGAACCCAAACATAAAAGGCTTTTATTCTTTGAGTTAAACAAATAGAGTGTAAAATATTTGAAATATTTGTGAGAAATAGTGAAATATTTTGTCAAACAATAGACACAAAACTTGGGATTAAATAAATAAAACAAATTAAACAAATATATAAAACTGTTTGAATACAAACGCTGTGAATAATAGAAAATGCTATGAACTGTAAGAAAGCAAAAACAAATTCATGTGAAATGAAACGAATTGAAAATTTTATTCCGGATCTCAAAGTCTGCTCAAAACTCATTGAAATTTTAGCGAATATTTTTCTTTTGCTTCAAAACTAATTTGTTTTCTCCTCTCTTATGTCTGAAGATTTGTTATCTCATCGCAGAGGATATAAGAGAAGAAAAAAATTAATTTAAATTTTTTTTATTCTGACGTCTTTTGTAAATATTTATATTTGAAGTCAAACTAAGGGTCTGTTTAAGCGACAAATTCTTAACAAATCATTTGTTTCTATTCTGTGTCGACTCTTCTCAACAATTTTTAATTTATTCACTTAAATGAATGAATGCTTTGGAATGGAGCTCACACTTGATGAGGAGAGGGAGGAATGGCAGCAAATTTGCTTATTTTGAATAATAGTTTTCGACATAAGAACTAAGTTATTAGTTGAATGAAATACAGTCGTCGCTCGATATTGAAAATTATTGCGAATAAATTTGGGAAATTAATAAACCTAGAACATTTTAATGGCAGATACAAAAGGGAAGGGGACTTTGCTCTGAATGGATGCCTACAAGAGAGCAATGATTGCGTGAAAGAAAAGAATAACAATTTGAACAATAATTTGCATTTGAAAGGAGAGTCGAGTTTAATCTGTGAATTGTATTTGTATAGCATTTGTCACGTTTTCAGAGTTATTATAATTTTTCTTCTCTTTTGCTTAACTAATGCTAAATATCTTTGTTTTACTCACAGTTATGGAAAGAGATAATTGTTATGAGTGTTGCAGATGTGCTCACAATTTAAGATCCGAAGAATATTAATCAAAACAAATGGCATTCACTTTTATTTTTAGCCATCCGTTCCCCTAAAATACTCTCGTCATACATATAAACTCGAAGATTAATAACAAGTTTGAAAAATAAGAGATTTTCTTCTCCTTCCAATTTTGAGTGAGCACGCTACTTTTTCCTTTAATATCAGGGAAAAAATTATGAGCATAAATCAATAAATTCAATTTAAAACTTGATTAAGTTTTGAAACATATTTTTATTTTTCAATATCGCTTATTTAACATTTGGTTGCAAATAAGCTTGGTTATTTCTCTTTCAGATTTGAAATATAAAATAAGTTTTTGAGTAAACCTTATATTCAGTCCATAATTATTATAATTATTGAATACATTTGTTTTGTAATAATCTTAAGAAACTCATCTTCTGATGGAAACGTAAAACTGTATTCTTTGTTCTTTTAATGGCTTTCCATTAGATAACAAAATAGAGACAAAAACAGAATGAATTCCTTGTATTTTATGTTTTTGTGCCGACGAGAAAAGCTTTCAAATAGTTTTTAGTATACAATTTATGTGTCAATCGAAGCCATTCCTCTATTGAGACATAACTAAAGATAGAAATTATTTGTTTTCCGTCGACAACGAGAGAGGAAAAAGACGTTTCTCTGCAGAGAAAAACCTCTTAATGGCTACAAAGGCAGTGCTTTTACACAATATCATAAGCCGTGAGGCCATTCATCCGCCCAGAGATGGGTTTCATTTTGTGAGTGTCTGACACAGAATTATGGACTGAAACTTATTTTCCGATTCATCAAAAAATCGAAAGCAAAAAATGCAACGAAAGAAAGGGAAACACATTTTACGAATACATTATTTTCAGGACAATAATCACAATCGACGACAAACACACACAGAATAGAGCACTCACTCAGAGAAATGCATTTAAGAAGACTCGACACACACTTTATGTAACACACATTTATCCGTTCAGTTATGTAAAGCATTTTCATATCGATATTGAGCGAAGGCTTTCCACTCATTCTTATTATTTTGATTCTGTGCTCAACTCTCTTATAAGAATCTTATTCTTCTCTGTATTCAAATATTGGGTTCAATTTATTTTGATGCCAAACACTGTGAGACCCCAAACAGAATGCAATTCAAACGCCAACAAAAATCAAAGCCTTAAGAAGACTACAGAGTCTTGAGTCGAGTCCTCATTACTTGTGCCTCACTTTTGCCTTTCTTTGTATTACAGAACAAAACTTTTCACTTGAGATATAAGACCAGAAGAATAAGTATTAGAAAGAGATTGAAAGACAGACAGAGAGACCAAAAATATATGAATGATTTCGACGGCGACTTATCTCTTGTTCCTCACGAGAGGCAAATGTATTGTCAGTTGGCATAAACTATGCATAACTGTGCGCTTGGCTGTGCACTGTGCTCTGCACTGGGCTCTGCACTGGGCTCTGCACTGGGCCCTCTGTGTCACTCCATATGTATGTTATGCTGATCTATGTTTGCGTATAAAATAATACACAACTGTATTAAGAGAGAGAAAAATACATATCTCAGTGATTGTGTGACTCCTCGGCTCTGGCATTGGATGATATCTTTGCCAACATTGCTATCAGAAACGTCACAGACATCTGCTTATATATTGGATGTTGCACTTCATCTTGCTCCGGGCGATTTCAGTTTCCATTTCTTGCGTTGGCACAGAATTAACTACAATTCTCGGCAGACTATCTGATTGAGTCGTTCCCATCGCACAGACGAGTTATTAGATAACTGCACTCTTTATCTTCAAATCTGAGCCATTGATGAGATTATAACTTATGTCTTGTCATTAGTTTAGACACAAAATTCTGTTCAAATAAAATATTCAAATAAGACCTCCTTTTAGTGGAAATGAGATCTAAAATAAATGTCACGAAATTTATTACTCGTAACTGACTTTCTCTCAAATGAAATATCAATTTAATTACCATTTTCTCCGAGGAATACAATTAAGTGAATAAATTCTCAAAAAGTTTAGTACAAAAACATTGTTAAATAGGATCAGAGATTATTTTATTTGCCATCAAATCTCATCTATTCAACGATTTTTATCAGATATCGGAACATTTTCTCTCTTTTCAGTGAAGAGTAGGTGTAATCAGGATCTTTTTAATTTTTTACACCCGATACGAATAAATAAACTGCGAGATAAACTCGAATAGGATCTGGTACTTGTGTTGTGGTTTATAAAATAGATTCATTGAAAGTACCATGCATCCATTGTTTGTATTTCAATATTATAGAAATTGATAGTTATCTTGCTCCTCTTAGACTAAGAGGTGGCAAATCAATGCTTGGATTGAGTGCTCGTAAAAAATAATTCTGAAAATCCAATATTCGTCTCATATATTGAGTGTCAAAATAAATGTAGATTTTCTTTGCAAACAGAGTATTAATACAGTTGTGAACTATTGGATGCAATCAGAGGCCAATACAGGCATTACAGGCATTTCCTCCGAAGCATTACTAAAAACTGCTAACAATGTTGAGGAGAAGTGTCAGCAAAGCTGACTGTCATTGTGCCGGTGCTGTCATTACAGCTGTTGTATTATTTATTTTTTTGTTTTGATTGTTTGACTGATGCGGGAGAGAGGCTGAGGAACGGCTGAGGATGTGTTTGTGGCTTTGTGTCACTCAATTGGGTGTTAGGGGTCGCTCACCCATCGATGCCATCAGAGAAGTGTTGTGAGAATGAGTCAGACAATTATGCATTCGTTTGGCAAATGTGAGAGAAATGCCATTTATTATACTTATATTTATTGAAAGCTTTTGTCAGTTAAGGCACACAAACAATAATAAACTGCTGTTCGAGAAAAGGCCACTCATTTCAGGCTATGGCAGCTCCTGCCGGCACTCAGCTGACTGTCCAATCCATTGGATTCTTTATTCAATGGACAGATGAATAGAGTTTGATAAGAAAACCATAAGTTAGTCACTGGTATAGCACTGGTATAGCACTGGTATAGCACTGGTATAGCACTGGTATTGCTCTCTAACAGCTCTAAAAACTTATTTCTGTTGTACTGATGTTTCGTTCAATACATTGGGTGTCGTATCGACTGATTCATTAGCGCTGAGTTTAGTTGTGTTGAGCACTACTTAATGGTGGGTTTGGAGGTCCACTACAGAAACAGACTGTAAGTTAGGAGAGAAGGCATTTGCCTTATTTCAAACGTTAATTGATTGAACGCCGCTTCCATTTAACACATAAGAGCTGTAATTGTGAGCACTGTTGCCAACACTCGGACTCACAAACACCACAGCCATTGAAAACTGGTCTGATTTGGAACCGACTGACAAATCAAGTTTACCATTGTGTCAATCGGTATTAAAGAATTCATAAGTCAATCACAACTCTCAACCCCTTGATATTTATGAAGTTGCTAGATGTTCTCATTGACCAAAATCATTAGAAAGTGTCAATTCATTTAGGAATCACCGAATAGTAAATCCATTTGCAGATAATGAGTATTAGATGGCATTAACTCGTTTGTGATCCACTGGAACTTCATTAAAAATTCAATGAATATGGTTATTCTCAAAGGAGCAAGCTATTTAATCGATCAATTAATTTTTGAAAATGTCATTTCCATCAACTCTTTGTGTTTTGGATTTGGTATAACTTCTGTCACTTTTCTGTCAAAACACTATCAATGAAATGACTCTAAAAATATAAATTTCCGAAAACTTATTTATGAGAACTACTGATCAGGGATTTGATGCCATCATTACATGAAAACTCATTTCCAGTGCTCTATAGTGAAAGGCATCAGATATTTATTAAACACTACTTTTTTCTGCGAATTATTTATTTCTAACTTTAAAACTCATTTTTCTTACAAATTCACTAAAATGACAATTATTTCGAATTCACTTTCGATATAATCAGAAATTAAAGCAAAAAATAAATTTCTTTCCATAAAATAAATTATTTTCTGAATAAATCATTATATGGTTTGTAATAATGACATCAATAATAACAATAATAATAATTTCAGTGTTTTTCACATAACTTTCCAAATAATAATCCGGTATAAAAATTGAGCAAATTTTCATCAAAATTCATGACAAAATTTTTGTATAATTTTAGGCCAAAAATGTGGGAAATTTTCATGATTTTGGGTTTTAGAAAATTGCATAATAAAAGTGATCATAAAATTTGATTTATTTGACACAAAATTTGCATATTTTTATGATTGGGTTTTAGAGAAATGAAGAAATAAATTCTTATATTCAAAACTCAAAGACTAAGAACAAATTTATTTCTTCGAAGACTATTCACTTGATTCGGATGAGAAATACGTGAAAACATTAGGAAAACTTTTTTCCTGCAAATACTGTTTGAATTTTTAGGCATAAAAGCTATGAATGAAATGATTTTTGGGTCAAAACTTTTACATTAAACTAATAACAAAACTAATAACGATATTAATGTTTATTTGCAATATTCATAAGATTAGAGTCGATTCGCAATTTTATTGCATTTCAACTATATTTAGGGCATAAATAGGGATAAAAAACAAAGTATTCATTACATTAAATGTCAGACAAAGTATATGAACGCAAATAAAATCGAGAGATGAGAAGACGCTTAAACTTTTATTTTTATTTCTAATAATAGCCGTTTGCCTTTTGGCCGGTCCTCCCAGTAATGTCAATATTATAAATGATATCCAATCTCAGTGTTAATGTTGAGCAATGGATTGGTGCTAACGATTGTGGCCAATACTAGCAATACTTTTGCCGAGTTTATGAGTCCAACCCATTTATTGTCGGAATTGGTATTAAGTTCTGACTGTTTTAAACTGATTTTGTGGTTCAGACCAGAGGACAGTTAAGACCACAATCTTAGATAAATAGAAATTGTGTACATAATAGCCCATTAAGAGCCCAATGAAGAGTATTTCGGTGTATCGCAGAGATAGTCCTCTCTATGTATGTCCCAAAAACTCGATTCAAAGCCAAACTTCAATTACTTGTCTTAAAACAAATGTATGCCTAAAGTAGTAATAAGTCTTTGAGAAGTGAGACTAAAGTCAGAGACAGTTAGACAATGACTTAAATCAGAATTGACTTAAGAAAGCGGAGTCTTTGT